>OY755241.1:74214000-74219000 GCA_963576725.1 Azorinus chamasolen | reverse complement strand
GAACAAATAGCATGCGGATGAAAACGTATGGTTAAAAACAGACAAATGACGATGATTTTGTACTGAATAATAATAAGAGCAAAACTGATGATAACATTATAACAATGATAATGATCAAAATATTATATTATTATTAATTTATCATTATTATTATTATTACTATTTTGACCATTATTATCGTCACAATTATTAATATTATCATCACCAGTATTACTATTATTTTCACCATTATTATTATTATTATTAATGATAATAATAATAATAATAACAATAATATAATAATAATAATAACAATAATATAATAATAATAATAACAACAATAATGGCGATGATGATAATAATAATGATGATAATAATAATAATGGTGATAATAATAATAATTAGTAGACTGTAGACTAATAATAATGATAATAATAATAATAATAATAAGAAGAAAAATAAGAAAAATAGTAATAATAATAACAATAATATAATAATAATAATAATATAATAATAATAATAATAACAACAATAATGGCGATGATGATAATAATAATGATGATGATAATAGTAATGGTGATAATAATAATAATAATTATTATTATTATCACCATTATTATTATTATCATCATCATTATTATAATCATCCTCGCCATTATTGTTGTTATTATTATTATTATATTATTGTTATTGTTGTTTTCATTATTATTATTATTATTATTATTATTATTATTATTATCATCATCACTATCATCATCATCATCATCATCATCATCATCATCATCATCATCATCATTAGTCTCACCATTATATATTGTTATTATCACCATTATTATTATTAACATCATTATTATTATTATCATCATCGCCATTATTATTATTATTATCATTATCGTCACCATTATATATTATTATTATTATTATTATTATTATTATTTTTATTATTATTATTATTATCAGTATTATTATTATTAGTAGTAGTAGTAGTAGTAGTAGTATTAGTATTAGTATCCCCATCATCATCCGTATTGTTGTTTTCATCATTAAACTTACCGATTTTACTTTGTGAAATAAGGAACACCTATATTTTAGTACTGCCATCAGGATATTTCTAAATGATGATAATGCTGTTTTAGCATATGTCGTCATGGAGAGTTATATTCAAACTGTTTTTCGTAATAGACCTCAGGTGAAACCCAATACACACGTTGATTCAGAAGAAAATGCATTTTAAGGGTGTGGAAACCTGTACGAACGAGACTCTCAGTCGAGTGTTCTACTACTGCAAACAATTAAGACACTTGTCACTTTTTTACTCGGCTGAGTAGGGTTTAAATTTTATTCTAAGATGTTGATCCTTCGCAGAGGTCAAGTTTCATTCAATAGGAAACACGTGCCAGACAAATTGTGACATACACTATGGACTGGTTGTCATTTTATCCGATGCTTTTGAATGTCGACATTGCATTACTGTACATTCGTTACTAACTAATTAACCCTTTCCTCCATAAATATGCCTTTCTGTGCCTTTAAATACAGGGTAGACCCTATAGGATCCGTCTGATCTGGGTCTTCTTTGTTTGCAAGTGCGTAGAAAGGCGCAATTATGGAGTAAAAGGTTAATGTACCATGTACACGCACGTGCTTTCTAAGCCCATCCTTGTTTACTCAATAAGTGGTCGGTTTAGGATATGCTGCTGTATATATGCTATAAGCCGGGTATAAAACAAGTCTTTGATAGGAGTAGACAAAAACATTAAAGGGAATACTTTTTTTCTAAACTAATCCTTTATACCATAAATACGCATTTGTAAATAGAGCAGACCCAGATCAGACGTCTCCTAAAGGAGTCGTCTGATCTGGGTCTGCTCTGTTTGCTTATGATATACATGTAGATATGATTCTAGTTTCTGTCAAGGCCTGCGTCCATGTGCTATTATAGTAAGTTATTGTGAGTAATGTTCATGACGTTACTATTTCTTACATGAATGTCCAAGGAGGAAAAGGTTAATTCGAAGCAAATGTCAACAAATCGACATCTAAATTCCGTTCGGTTTGAATTTAAGTAAACCAATGGTCAAGAGAACTGCTTTATGTTATTGTAGCTTAAAATAGGAACACAGTAAATAAGAAAACTACTCAAGGAGCTTTCTGCATTACTTTTGTCCTTCATTACGCAAGACCTACGTGTGTAATCAGTGAGGGTTCGTCTGACCCTTTCTCTTATTTAAGCGCATTTAGACGCATCAGCAAATAGAGCAAACCCAGATCAGACGGCTTCTATAGGAGCTGTCTGAACAGGGTCTGCTCTGTTTGCTTATGGTGTAATATAGATCTGATTCTAGCTTCTGCCTGAGGCAAAATGTCCTGTATTTATATGCCATTATAAAAAGTGATATTATTAATATTCATGACGTCATTATTTCCTACATGAATATTCATCAGGGAAAGGGTTAACTCTTTCCCTATAAATGACTCTGGGTACATTTGCATACACAGTAGACCCAGATCAGAATGCACATGTAGAAGCTGTTTGATCAGGGTCTGCAAACAACTTCCCGTGTTCATGAACTACATGTATTGTAAAAATTAATCTACATGTAATTAATATGCATGATGTCATTATTTCTTACATGAACATCCATGGAGTAAATGGTAAATAAAGAACTACAGAAAAATCCCGCTAATGCGAACACCTAACAGAGGTATAATTCTGGTTGCTAGATGCAGGTAGCAGCTTAATGCAGAAAAAGGTGATACAGAGGAGCTTTCTGCATTACTTGTGTCCTGCATTAAGCAACCACCTGCTTATAACGACACCCATGTTTATTTATTAACAGGTCGCATTATAGGGGTTCTACTGTACTGTAGTTCATTACAAGGCAACTCCTGTGGGAACCCTCTGTATAACTTCCATCCTGCATTCAGCTACATGCAAAAGATACCCAAAAAGCAGACATATTTTACTGTAAATAACAAATAAGCTACCATGAATCCATATACAAGTCAATATAATTATAGAATGCACCATTTAATCATTTTGCTGATACGTAATTCGTCTACAAAATTTAGCATCTGCTACAAGTATTCTTTAATTTCATTTCAAGAAATATCATTAGAGTTTAAAACTGCTTGGAGTGTGATTAGACGCCGGGTAACTCAGCGTCTCATTTGGATCCAAACTGATTACACATGTAGTCACACATTTATCACTGGAAGTGAACGGGTTAACAACAGTTATAAGCAAAACATGTCCTGACCGAATGAACGCAGTTACATAAGTGTTTGAAGTAGATGTACGAAATTTTAGGTTTCCAAACCTTGAAAATGCAATGCAATTTCCCCTGAATCGATTTGTGTATTGGGTTTAACTTTAGCTATATTGCGAATAATGGTTTGAATATAGCTAAAACGACAAGGTAGCGCTGATTAAAAAAGCATAAAAAGCGTAGTAGTGTGGAGTGTTGCAATATTGTATAAAGAAAAATATATGTTCAATAAAAAAACTATTCATTCAGTAATTTTAAATATTCGTTCAATAGAAAATATGCATTCAATAAATATTTTTATTTAATCCCAGAAAAAATGTGGTAAAAAAATATTATTTAATAAAAAAAATAATTGTGTGATAAAATATCTATATGGACTAAAAACATGTTTTTGATGTAAAAAATAAAGATCAAACCGCACAAGTATCTTTTTAGTCCATATAAATATTTCATCAACACATTTTTTTCAGCCAAATTTTTTTTTGACCACATAAATATATTTTAAGAATATAATTATATTTTTAGAACAAATATTTTTTCTCAGATTGAATAAATATTTTTGTATTGAATAAATATTTTAAATTATTAAATAAACATTTTTTATTGAACAAATATTTTTCTTTATACAATATTGCAACACTCCACACGTCATAACATAAAAAACATTGATATTAAAGTGTCAGAAATAAAATAAAAAACAGTTTGATAAATAACTATCTGATAGCTCCGCCCATTTTACCAAAGTTGTTTTGATATAATGGACATAGTTCAGTCGGCAAGCACATGAATATTCATGCTAAAAGAAAGCATTTTTTCAGATTCAGGCAGCGCCGCCCCTTTTGTCTGTAAAACATGAATATTCATAAGAATGAGGGCAATTCTTATTTCTATCAAATAGCCCGCCCACTTTGTTCAATTTCTGTTGTAGCTCCGCCCACGTTGTTCAGTTTGTTCTGTAGCTCCACCCACTTTTGGGGCCAATTTTTGCCTATAGCTCCGCCCACTTTCACCCAAAGGATGTCATAGCTCCGCCCATTTTCCTTGTAGCTCCGCCCAGTTTTTAATGTTACCCGCCTACTCATGAATATTCATAAGTAGACGGAGTCAATTTAAAAATAGGCGGAGTCAATACAGAGAATTCCGCCCATATTTAGTATTTTTGCCACAAATGAATAATAATGAGCTAGCCAATTTTAGTGGGATCTGCCTACCTTAAGCTACGCCCACAATGACCAATAATCTTGGATTTAATGCCAAATGTGGTAAAAGTAGGTGGAGTTTGTCCTGCACTATTATATTTTCCAATTAACAAGGTTTTTTTTACTTCTAAGGCATTTTGAAATTAATTTATTATTATAATATTAACCTTTACTCCATGAACTTCGTGTAAGAAATAATGGCAATATAGATATTTTAGCCTGGACCGAAACTATAGGATATTATCTATATTATACCATTAGCAAACAGAGCAGATCCTAATCTGGGTCTATTCTTTTTGCATAGACATAGACAGGCGTATTTATAGAGTAAAGGGTTGTTATTATTATTATTATTATTATTATTCTCATCATTATTATTATTATTATTATTATTATTATTATTATTATTATTATTATTATTCTCATCATCATCATTATTATTATTATTATTATTATTGTTATTATTATTATTATTATTATTATTATTATTAATAATAATAATAATAATAATAATAATAATAATAATAATAATTTTTAGTGTAGCAGTAAAACC
>OY755241.1:74039000-74209000 GCA_963576725.1 Azorinus chamasolen | reverse complement strand
GTCTCATCAGGTTCAATTAGTTTACTCTCTATTTGCATTTTTAAAAAATCGAAGCAGAGATCATTTTAGATTAACTAGTATTGAGCAAAAATATTTTCTCGTATTCATAATAATTACAGCGTGAGTAAATGACGTCACAAATATGTGATTTTAATAGCGCGTGCATTCATCCACCTGAATCGGGGTCAGATGTCATTTATGCATTTCATTTTTTATGTGCAATACTTTATATTATAGCTTTATATTAACTATTTGGATGCTAGTGGCAAATCAAATCTATGATAACAGATTTGATCCAGATTAGACGCCATTTTACTCGGAGTTTTATCAGGATCCAAATGCGTGTCCATAAAGAATAAATCTACAAATTGAATCAGACAACATTTATTAATTATCCAGACGCAACATTACTGAACTTCTGAACATTTATTTCTTGTGTATATAGATCTGTGTTTTACTGTTTTGTATTTTGTATGAAATGCTTGTTTTGAGGGCCTCAAGGTAGATTAGTCATTATGACTAATTTAGCTACCCTCGTTAAATAAAGTATTCAATGTTCAAAATTTCAGATATTTTCATTACACCTTGAGTTATTATTATTCATATCTTAATTTATTTTCAACCCTTCCCCTGTTCTATGTTTATTCAAAATTTAAATACCTACTGAATATTCATGGACAAAATAGTTATAATGAAATATGGAAGGTGGGACAGTGTAGCCATTTTAGAAAGTAAAGAAACATCTTTCATATTCCCCTGTTCTATGTTTATTCAAAATTTAAATACCTACTGAATATTCATGGACAAAATAGTTATAATGAAATATGGAAGGTGGGACAGTGTAGCCATTTTAGAAAGTAAAGAAACATCTTTCAAATTATTGACGAACGGAGCGGACCCTGATCAGACAGCTGCTATAGGAGTCATCTGATCTGGGTCTGCTGTGTTTGCAAATGTGTGAAAAGATGTTAACATTAGAGAAAGGGTTAGTAAACATATTATAAGTATATTGTACACAAAATGAAAATATAACCCAATATAATTCTAATAAAAAATATGCTATTTTATGATATATTAGACATGTTTATATTTATACATGTAATCTTAGCCCTTTCCCTGTTCTATAAAATATGGAAGGTGGAACATTGAAGTCATTCAGAAATTCTAAATAAACAGATGAATGAAATTCCATTAGCAATCAGAGCAGATCAATGATCCTGATCAGACGGTCCGTACATGATCCACGCGTGGTCTATCACACATCGGCGATCAGGGTACTACATAGTTGACCCTTTACTAAATGAATATTCATGTGAAAAATAATGACAATGAAATAGCATATGGACACGTGAATTTTATCAGGGCAAACTATGCAGAATGATATCTTTGACAGACCATCAGCAAACAAGACAGACCCTGATCAGTCGGACATAAAAAGCAACAAATAAAATTGCACCAAAGGCAACATCTTTTTTAAATAATTAATCCCCCCCCCCAATACACACACGTCCGAATAATGTTCTTTTTTTTGCTCAAAACAACATTTAAAAACCAAACCAAACATTTAATTCGATCTACGTTGAATCCATCCTCAGTACTTTCAGTAGTTTGATTATCTGGTTTTACATGCAGCGCCACCTATATGGCGAGTTCGGCTGAAGTGCATTATGCCTTCGGCGTTCGTCGTTCGGCTTTATGCTTGTTGCTATGGGCTTACCGCATTGGGTCATGTGTCATTGAAGAAACTTCAATGAAAGAAGGACTCCCATCTTGACATGCAATAATCGTTTAGCAAACTGTTCAACACCACAATGCAGGATGCATTTATCATGAAGCAAACTGAAATGCCACAATGCATGATGCAATTACAATGAAGCAAACTGAAATGCCACAAAGCATGATGCAATTTTGGCGTTGATCGTCCTCCATAAGAGTCTGCTCTATTATTACTTATAACGTAATATGTAGATCTGATTCTAGAGTTCCTGTAATGGCAAAATATTCCCCTGTTCATGATACGAATTAATATCCATTACATGTACATGTACATCTGACCCTTTCCCTGTTCTATTTTTATTCCAAATTTTAATACCTTCTGACTATTGGTGGACTAATTAATTATACTGAAATAAGAAAGGTGAAATATTGTAGCCATTTTGGAAACTAAAACAGATATATCAAATTCCATAAGCAAACAGAGCAGACCCTGATCAGACGGCTCCTATAGGAGCCGTCTGATCTGGGTTTACTCTGTTTGCAAATGCGTGAAAATGCATTTATATGAAGGAATGAGTCAATACAAGGCGATGTGTTGAAGTCAAATTGTAACTCATTTCATAGTTTCGCATGCATCCAGCGAAAGCACTATAGAGTATTTCAAAACAAACCTATGATGCATTTAAACGTGGCAGTTATTCACAATAAGTACATTTCTTCAAATGGTTAACCCTTTCACTGTTCAGTATTCATGTCAGAAAAATGACACCATGACTATCTATTAGCTGAATTTTCATAATGTAAACATTCAATTAGATTTTATGCTCTGATAAAAAGTGTAGAATCAGATCTATGTCATGCCATTAGACAAACAGAGCAGACCCTGATTAGACGGTTCCTATAGGAACCGTTTGATCTGGGTCGACTCTGTTTGCAAATGCGTGAAAATGCGTTTATATGAAGAAAGGGCTAAACGAATATACACTGTAAAAGTAATGCGGAAAATTGCACAACTTTCGCCCCGTATTAAACTACCACTTGCATTTGAAACTCATAATTAATTACAGTAGAACCTGTCTCAAGCGGCCAACAAACACAGGTATAACATTTATGGCTCTGTAAGGCAGGTGGTAGCTAAGTGCAGGTCAATCAGATTTCGCTTAATACAGGCCAAGTAATGCAGAAAGCTCCTGTAGGAGCTTTCTGCATTACTTTACCTGCATTAAGCAAAACCTGTTTTAAGACTCCTATGTTCAATAAATAACTGCCCGCTTAGGACAGGTTCTACTGTATAACACGTTTTGGCAGTAACTTTAGAGGGATCTACTTATTTTTACAGTTTTATTAAAATACAGACAGTCTATTTACAAACCTTACCAGTAATGAAACAATACACAGAACATGTTATTGACATGAAAGGAAATATCCGCAGTAGAATCCGCCTTAACCCTTTCCTTCATATAAACGTGTTTTCACGCATTTGCAAACAGAGTAGACCCAGATCTGACGGCTCCTATAGGAGCCGTCGGATCAGGGTCTACTCTGTTTGCTAATGGAATTTGAAATATGTTTCTTTACTTTCTGAAATGGCTACAATGTTCCACCATCCACAATTCGTTATAACTATTATGTCCATGAGTATTCAGTAGGTATTGAAATTTGGACAAACTATAGAGCAGGGAAAGGGTTAAGCGACACTTCATTGATTAACCCTTTCCCTCATATCGTAAACATTTTTTCACGCATTGCAAACAGATTAGACCCACATCAGACAGCTCCAAGGCAGACACTGTAGAATGAGGCTTATGTTTTCGTATATAAGCAAACAGAGCAGATCCCAATCAGACGGTTCCTATAAGCCTTATGATCTGGGTCTACTTTGTTTGCAAAGGCGAAAAAATGCGTATTTATGGAGTAAAGGGTTAAACGCTTTCTTTCGTGAATACTTATGTAAGAATGATGTATGTTTGAATGTCATTTGGCTTAATTTTTATAATGGCATGTACACAATAAATGTGTGTTGGACCTGGTAAAAAACTGTCCAATCAGATGTTTATACTTCAATAAGCAAACAGAGCAGACCCTGATCAGATGGACCCTACATTAACCGTTTGAGCTGGGTCTATTCTGTTTGCAAATGCATTTAAAGGCACGTATATGGATTAAAACGTTACACATTCGGTTTGGTTGGCAAGAAAATCGTCCTAAATCTCCACAGAAGAACCTCTTGGGTCTTCCTCCACATGCAAATAGCTGGACGTCGCGATACCGGTATGACTGAAATACTGTGTTGAAGCGACGTAAAACCCGATAAACACCAAAGCAAACCTAAATCTCCATATACCAAATCATTATATATCAATTTGTTTTTAATTTAGTATTTTCCAAATTTCCAATACAGTTTTGCATTCTTATATTGAGCTTGAAAAACGTTAATGTTTGTGTTTAATCAAATTCATATTTAGGTTTATATTGTAATCTATCACGAACCATTTCAATTCTATTTTTATCCATTCTACACATACTCAACTAAATAAAGAACGTTTCTTTTCATGTCGATGTTTGTTTTCAGTGGAATTCCTTGTGCTATATATGATTATTTCTTTCTTAATAATATGGTTTGAAATGGACTATCGTCGTGTGCGTTGACAGCTATCGCTCTCCAGTATGGACCGGTACTTGTCATCCGACCCATATAATTGTTCTTATCCTCGTGATTTGGTACAGAACTTAACTAATCCCAAAGACAGTGTTGATTTAGTTCTGTACGGAAACATACAATACGGATATATCGAAATCGGTAAACATCATATGCATGTACTTTTACTTTAGAGAAGATCCTTCATATATATTCATGAACATTTTCATATGACTGTTAACAAAATTTAGCTTCTCAGCAAACATGATTTGAAATTTCAAATATTATAATTATGCCATGCACTTTGTGTACAAATATGACCATATTGGCTATACTATGCGTATGCAAATTTATGCCAAATAAAAGATATGTTATGTTAGGCCTATGTTATGTAAGAAACATTCGTTAGGGTCACATCGTACTCGATAAAAGCATGCTTATTCCGTGCGCGTCAAGCCGGTTTGCTCGCACCGCTATTGTAAGTAACATCTGAGGCCTGTTCAGGAGTGTGGGCGCTCGATGTCACTTCGAGCGCTTGGACTCTGAACGTGGGCGCCCACCTAGTGCCAGCTAGCGCAAGTTAGACTACTCGCGAGGTGTATCGCTTTGACATTCGCTTGTGTTTCCAAGATGGCTACCAACAAGATAACAGAAGCAACCGACTGGAAGAAAACAATCGTAATTAACAAACTGATGCTCTAGAACCCGACCGCAGAACAAAAATTTCTTGATTTTTAGAAAGGGCGCTCGATCGCGTTCAGCAGTGATACTTTTGCTCGGGCAAGCGCTCATCAAGCGCCCGTGCTCCTGAACAGGCCTCCGCTCTATTGTAATTGGCACGACACTGTTTACACTCGAAAACGTTTATGTATCTAAATCAAGACACATTTGGTTTGGCTTTTGCATCTTCGTATAGGTTAGAGCATTTTTATTTCATACTACGGAATATAGTGCTCAAGGCGCGGGACACACCGAGAGGACTATATTCTGTAGTATGAAATAAACATGCTCTGAGCTACCGTTCTACCGTCGCTGTGAATTTCCCCGCCAAAATATTGCAAAGTTGCAATGCAAGCCACACTGATTGGCTGAAGCGGTTCGATGAGGTAAATTGAAATGAACAAGGTTTGTCGCAAGCCTTATTCTTCGTTGAAATATGGCGGACGAAACAGTGAATTTCGATGTATATTGGAGACAACTTGATCTGGAAATATGTGTTAATTGTTTTTATAATTCGTTTAGAAGGGTGCTACTGTATTTGCACTGTTTTCATAGTAACTTTCGACGGATTTTTCAGTTGGTGAAAATCTTTTCATTGTATAATCTTACAAATGAATGATGCTAAGGATAATATGCTCTAAGGCAGCAGATCCTTTCGAGCAAGTTATATTTTTAACATAATCGTTTCAAAAAGAACTTTACTATTCCAACAAATAAAATTGTATTTAGTAATTCATTTAAAAAAGTGCTACTGTATTGTCCGTCCTTTCTTTTATTTATTTTTTCACCGATCAATTGACAGTTTCCATTCACAGCTGTCAGTTTTCGATGAAATGGACAGAAAATTACGCAATATAGTATTGACGCCAACACCCTGAAATCTTGTAACCTTATTGGTTAATAGCACAGAGACGATGTAGAGCATGTGCTACATGTGAGTTTTAGAGTTTGTACGCTGCTTGTATTTGACTCTACAGCTATGGCGCGCTGTGAATTTTAAACTCAAAATAGTCTGTGCATCCAAATCGAGACACGTTTGAATTTGTACTGCGTCTACACTGTGAGTTGGAATTATTTGACACATGTGTTTTAACAAAGGTTTCACGAGAAGCATGTTTAACCCATTCCCTCATATTGACGACTTTTGACGACTCTCTAAAAGGCACTTTTATGGAACCATTGTGATAAATAGAGCATTTGCTCCTATAGGAGCAAATGCTCTATTTATCACAATGGTTTCAAACTACAAAATTCTAAAAATGTCCCTTCCTTTAGTTAATGCTCCTTTTCGGTAGATTTATTCAAAGAGGTTGGGTCTAAAAATAGCCTATGAGGGAATGGGTTAAATATTGTCTTTGCGATCATGTGTGCAAGTGCAGGTGTTTCATCGGGACTAACTTCTTCTTGTTGTGCCAGCCACGTTCATAAAATGGTCTCAAGTGGGCGCAGTCTGCAAATAACTGAAATACTGTTGGCCGGACGTAAAACCCAACTCACTCACTCACTTACTTAGAAAATGGTGTTTTGTAAATCTTGGTAGAAGTGCCTGGCTCGTAGAATAACGATAACTATGGTCGCTGGAGTTAATGTTCGACTTTGTATTCGAGTGTTCTGGATTAATTATCACTGGTAGACTGTAACCTGGTACTGGTCAACTGTGTATTCGAGTGAACTGGAATGATTACCACTGGTAGACTGTAACCTGGTACTGTTCAACCATATATTCGTTTGAACTGTAGGAATTAATATCACTGGTGGACTGTAACCTGGTACTATTCAACTGTGTATTCGAATGTACTGGGTTGATTACAACTGGTAGACTGTAACCTGGTACTGGTCAACTGTGTATTCGACTGAACTGTAGTAATTGCCACTGGTAGCCTGTAACCTGGTACTGTTCAACTGTGTATTTGAGTGAAGTTGATTAATTACCACTGGTAGACTGTAACCTGGTGCTGTTCAACTGTGTATTTGAGTGAAGTTGATTAATTACCACTGGTAGACTGTAAACTGGTACTGTTCAGCTGTGTATTCAAGTGAACTGGAGTAATCACCACTGGTAGACTGTAACATCGTACTGTTCAACTGTGTATTCGATTGAACCTGATTAATTACCATTGGTAGACTGTAACCTGGTACTGATCAACTGTGTGTTCGAATGTACTTGATTAATTACCACTTGTAGACTGTAAACTGGTACTGTTCAACTGTGTATTTGAGTGAAGTTGATTAATTACCACTGGTAGATTGTAAACTGGTACTGTTCAGCTGTGTATTCGAGTGAACTGGATCAATTACCACTGGTAGACTGTAACCTGGTACTGTTCAACTGTGTGTTCGAATGTACTTGATTAATTACCACTGGTGGACTGTAACCTGGTACTGGTCAACTGTGTATTCGAATGTATTGTATTATTACCACTGGTAGACTGTGTGCATCTGGGCTGGTAAGTTGCATTAGTTCTTGCTTGGCATGTCTATACTGTATAGTGGGAGAATATGGACTTGGTCTACCTTGTCGCCCATGTTTGTTATTGTCTGTTGCACTCAACAAACCCTTAACCCCTTCCTCCATAAATGGACTTTTCCAGGCCTCTGTAATAGACACTTCTTGAAACCATGGTGATAAATAGAGCATTTGCTCCATTGGAGCACAATGGTTTCAATACTACAAAATTCTACATTTTCCTTTTCGTTTCCAGTATATACTCCTTTTTGGTAGATTTATTCAGAAATTGCCTCTAAAACAAGAGTACCGCATACGGTACATAATACGCCCACTTGCAAACTTTCTCTGATTCAACATGCCTTATAAGTGTTGACATTTTCTAATCTGTGCTTCAGATCTTGATTTCCATATTAAGGTGATACTATTTTTTAAAAAAAAATGAAGTGGATATCTTATTAAATAAAAAAGTTACAGCTAATCCTCATTTTTGCAGATTTTTGTAAAGTGCAACGACCATAACTCTGTAAAGACAAACTGAATGAACCTCAAAATAAACTCAGCTTCAAATTTTGTTGCTTAAAACATTTGTGTTAAGTTTCATTTATATCATTTTAATAGTTTTCCCAGAAAACAACAGACAAACTAAAAGTTGACCGACTAACAAAGCAACGAACACACAAAGTTCAAGGACCATAACTTTAGAATAAAATGACATATCAAAACCCCCGCAATATATGTGAAAATTCACATTAAGGTTTAACCATATAAAACAAGAGATGTCACAGTCACGTGGCAAATGCCCCCAAAAATTGACCCTGTGACCTTGACCTTTGACCCATGGACCAGGGAGTTGAACGCAACACATCGTCTCTGTCTGGTGAACATTTGTGGCAAGTTATATTGAAATCCACTGATAGATGAAGAAGTTACAGACCGGACACGAATTTGGGACGGATGGAAGGACAGACGGACGGACAGACGGAAGGACGGACAATGCGATTACTATATGCCCGCCTTTGGGGGCATAAAAATTGAAGTAAATATCATTTAAAATGAAAAAGCTATGGCCATCCTCATATTTGCATAGATTTGCATTATTTTTTTAAGTGCAAGGGCCATAACTCCGAATCAAAAAATCAAATGATCCTCAGAATCGACTTAGCTTCAGGTCTTGATGCATTAAACATGTGTATGAAGTTTCATAAATATCTGTCAAACAGTTTTGCCAGAAAACAGCGAACAAACTATTTGCATATATTTGCATTTTTTTTTAAGTAAAAGGGCAATAACTCCGAAACGAAATATCAAATAAACCTCAAAATCGACTCAGCATCAGATCTTGATGCATTAAACATTTTTGTGAAGTTTCATTAATATCTCTCAAATAGTTTTCCCACAAAACAGCGGACAAACTATTGCATTATTTTTGAAGGACAAGGGCCATAACTCTGAAACGAAAAATCAAATGATCCTCAGAATCAATTCAGTTTCAGATCTTGATGCATTAAACATTTTTGTGAAGTTTCCTTAATATCTCTCGAACAGTTTTTCCAGAAAACAGCGGACAAACTATTTGCATATTTTTTAAGGACAAGGACCATAACTCTGAAATGAAAAATCAAATGAACCTCAGAATCAACTCAGCTTCAGATCTTGATGCATTAAACATTTGTGTGAAGTTTCATTAATATCTGTCAAATAGTTTTCCCAGAAAACAGCGGACAAACTATTTGTAAGTATTTGCATTATTTTTTAAGTAAAAGGGCCATAACTCCAAAACGACAAATTAAATGAACCTCAGAATCGACTCAGCTTCAGATCTTGATGCATTTAACATTTGTGTGAAGTTTCATTAATATCTCTCAAATTGTTTTCCCAGAAAACAGCGGACAAATTATTTGCATATTTTTTAAGGACAAGGGCCATAACTCTGAAATGAAAAATCAAATGAACCTCAGAATCAACTCAGCTTCAGATCTTGGTGCATTTAACATTTGTGTGAAGTTTCATTAATATCTGTCAAATAGTTTTCCCAGAAAACAGCGGACAAACAAAATGTTGACGGACGAACGAACGAACAAACAAACGAACGAACGAACGAACGAACGAACGGACGGACGGACAGGGCCACGACAATATACGACCACCTTTATTAGGTGGGCGTATAAAAAGGCTATGAGGGAATGGGTTAAAGGTTTGCTACACAAAACTTGTTCATTTCTTATGAATCTATTAGTAGAGCAGGAAAGGCTTCAGAAGTGGCTTATTTCAGGAGATAGAGTGCCTTAAAAAGACACAAACAGTGTCATATACCAATTTGTTCAGGACAACTTGAAGCCGATTATCGTGCAGTATCTAGACTTTTAGCTGACATTGCAAAACCCATATTGCAAACAATTTTCTAACACAATTTGGAGATCTAGAGAAAAATATGTTTTGTGCTCATGCGTCGTTTGAACACATTCTTTTGTATAGAAAATTTAGTCACCCTTTTCCTTCGCATTTTCACGCATTTGCAAACAGAGTAGACCCAGATCAGACGACTCCTCTAGTAGCCGTCTGATCAGGGTCTGCTCTGTTTGCTGTTGACATAATAAAAATATGATTCTGCAGTTTTCGTTAAAGCAAACAATTCCATTGAAAAGTTTACATTATAAAAAATAGTCATTATGTCATCATTTCTTACATGAATATTGAACAGGGAAAGGGTTAACCCTTTACTCCATGAATACTTATGTAAGAAATAATGACATGATGAATTTTTATAACATTTACATGTAGTTTATTTGAAACGGAAATGTTAAGTCAGAGTATAGCAACTGTTTTAGAATCATATTTATATTATTTCGCAAGAGAACAGAGTAGATCCTGAACAGACGGCTCCTAAAGGAGTCGTCTGATCTGGATCTGCTCTGTTTGCAAAGACATAGAAAGATACATTCATGGAGTAACGGGTTGAATTGATTGCGGGTAAGCGTAAACAATAGGATGTGTTTAAAGGGGTACTACAGAGTATTGCCGAGTTAAGATGCTGTACTTTTAGTTTTAGAGAATTATTTCTGTTCATTTAGATACCATTTTACATGGAGACAAAATAATTTGCGATTTATTGCATATATTTTATTGTTATTGTCGTTTTATAGTTTTAGATAAATTGGGGTGGGTAGGGGATTTGCGTGGGGGGGGGGGGGGGGGGGGGAGTACGGGCGATCGAGGCCACGTATTAACCCTTTCCCTGATGAATATTCATAAAGGAAATAATGACCTCATAAACATTAATAAGATTATTTTTTATAATGGCTTACGGACGCATGACATTTTGGCTCAGAAAGAAGCTGTAGAATACGATCTATATTACACCACAAGCAAACAGAGCAGATCCTGATCAGACGAATCCCATAGGAGCCGTGTGATCTGGGTCTACTGTTTGCAGATGCGTCAAAATTCGCTTACATGAGGGAAAGGGTTAACACTTTACTCCATGAATATTCATGTAAGAAATCATGACATCCTGAATATTAATTAGATTAATTGCAATGATAGCACATAGGCACACGAATATTTAGCCATGGCCAAAACTGTAGAACTATATCTGTATTTTCCCATAAGCAAACAGAGCAGACCCTGATTAGACGGCTCCTACAGGAGCCGTTTGATCTGGATCTACTATGTTTGCACAGGTCTAGAAAGGCGTATTTATGGAGTAAACGGGTTTAGAGTAAATATGCTGTATTTTTGTCATGGATCTTTATTTATATTAATCTTTACGTGAATCAATTCTAATAAATATATTGTTTTATAGCTGTACGAAGAAACAGTATTGTGTTACATGTATTTAAATGTTATTGCCGTTGATGATATGTAAATATGTAAATGTAATATCGCCGTGCGGACGATCGAGGCAACGCATCGAATAGTAATGATGCTGTATATTTTAAATATATAAAGTTAGTATAGTTCTTTCTTTACAATGTCTCTACAAAATGTATGTTAATTAATTCTAGATATATTGTTTTACATCTCTAAGGAGAAAAATAGACTTTGTTACCTGTATTTTAAAGTCATTGGTGTTAATGAAGGGTGCCCTGTGTAAATAGCCGAGTGCGGATGATTGAGGCAACTTATTGTAAAGCAAATAATTATGCTGTATTTTTTCTCGTATTCCTAAAAAAATATTTATATGTGATTTGATTCGTAAATATTGTTTTCAACCAAATACAAAAATGTATGTCATTAAATATATTTAGTGTTATTGTTGTTTATGATGGGAACGCTACCCGGTAAACTTTATAAAAGACGGCTTCCGGTCTATCACCAACTATCTGCCCGTGGACTATAGAAGCGGCCATCGTTTAGATCGCGGCCACACGACTTATCGGAATCCGACTTCGTAAGCGGAATCGGCTTAATGTAAAGAGTATATATATGTTGACAGCTTGTAATTATCTCAGGTTATTAAACCATGTCACACGCGTATCTCTTAATTAATGTAAATAGTATATATACTGGAGTTACACTTATACTGATACTAGTAGTTAGTAATCCTTTCCCTGTTCCTAACCCTTTCCCTCATATGAACGCGTTTTCACGCATTTGCAAACAGAGTAGACCAAGATCAGACAAATCTGAAACTCTACAAAATGGGACTTTTCTGGGATTTAAAGTATTGGAAAATTGCATTTTGTAAGTATTATTTTTGTAGGGGGCCATACTAGTCCAAATAATTTAACATCACGCAAGCTTATTTTTCAATCAAATTATCCCGTTTATCATTATTTTTCGCTGCTGGCGTGAAGTTAAAACCATATATGCCAAAACGGTGTAATTATGCCGAAAGCCATTAATCACGTGCAACTGTAGATTATTAGGTCACAACACATGCATAATATAATTAAAACAAATAATGTCGTTCAAAATATCATTTTTACCTTTGCTTTTAATCCTGATAGTCACAAATATGTTCACACTCGTACTTTCGTTTTAGGCCGCCAATATGTCAACGGTACATGTACCCGCCTCGCCGAATCATGAGAATTTCTCAAAAAATTACATGTCAAATTCGGATTTTCGGCGCTTGTCAATGCTTTCCAATGAAAACTCCTGAAATAGCCTAATTCACTTTTGACACGAGTTTTTTGGGCTTAACCATCTACCGTAGAGCGAATCGACCGGTCGATTCCCTATTAATTTACGGAAGTTTTATAATACCAGTAGCATATGTACACAGGATTTTTTGGGATTGGTAGAAACTGTAGAGTCAGATCTATTATAAATTCTGAAGGGAGGTGATCCCCCGAGAACAAAAATTCCAACAGAAAAAGAGAGAATTGCAGACTCGGTTTTATTGAGTCTGTTCATGAACAGTAATTGAAAGTGCAACACTGCTCACAGCCCTAGCACCGGCTTAAGCGGTATTCAATTTTCAGAACAAGAAGAACTGAAATTCATGATCTCGAAGGATCAGAAAGTATAACAACACTGCGAAGCTCATGAGCAAACGGGACAGCCCCTGAACAGATGGCTCCTACAGGAGCTGTCTAATCTGGGTCTACTGTTTGCAAAAGTGTTAAAAGTGTTTATATGAAGGAAAGGGTTAAGCTATCACCTGTCCAAAAACTGATATGATACTTATTTTGAGTGAACTAGTGAGTTTTTACTTTAATGTCAATTTGTTCTACTCCTACTTTTTCTGCTTTTTCAGTGACATATCGTCTTCAACTATTTCTGGATGACTGTAACACTCTATGCAAACAGATAATAATTCACAGAGTAAAGGCTTATTGACATAATAAATATTCAACAGGTAATGGATAAAAATTTGCACACAGAGTAGACCAAGATGTTTTACAGAACCAGAAAGAAAAACCCTAAAATATTCAATAAAACAGAACATAAAGAAAACTTAATAACAAGGGTGTTCGAAGGTAGACAAACGCCAATTGAAGAACAAGTGTAACAGACAGGCGTAACGAAAAAGCATGACAGACAGATAGCCAGATAGATGACAGTGAAGTGATTACCTATGTGTCGCTCTGCTAAAGCAGGGTGACACACACACAAACAAGAGGGCCATTGGCCCTATATCGCTCACCTGAGTTACAGTAATATATTGACATTTTTCAGTGGACAACATTTCTAGCAGATGAAAGAAGCTTAGTGCACTGCTTTCACCCTGTCACTGCTGAATAAACTTGAACTGGATTCAGATATAATACCAAGTGACTGGTTGACCAAGATCTAAACTGTTTACAACTTGTGCCATTTTTGCCTTAGCTCAAAATGCCTAAAACTGGTCGTTGAGAAATTCAAATGACGTCAATAAAGCTATGCAATTATACCTTGATCCAGGTATATATGCAAATAAAGTGCTAGGCAGTACATAATGCCAGTTTTTGTGTGAAATGACCAATAAAAATATCTTTAAAAATCTTTTAACCCTTTCCCTCATATAAAGCTATTTTACCATTTCACCATTTTAGGTCATGGTGACCTTGACATTTGACCTAGTGACCTCAAAAACAATAGGGGTCATCTATTTGTCATGACCAACCACCACAGCAAGTTTGAATATTCTATGCCAAGTCGTTTATTAGTTATCATTCGGAAACCATCGATCTACCGACCGACCGACATGTGCAAAACAATATACCCCCATTTTTTCAAAAGGGGGGTATAATAAGGAAAGGGTGGACGGGCCATAACTCATTTAATATGCATGATAGAGTAATAGTCTCTAACCACCACAGCAAGTTTGAAGATCCTAGCATTAGCAAACAGAGTAGTCCCAGATCAGACGACTCCTACGGAATATAGATCTGATTCTACAGTTTTTGTCAAAGCAAAAACTTCTCTTCACAGAAATAATGTGTTTTACGCGTTAAAAATAAGAATAGACTAGATCAGATGGCTGCTATAGAAGCTGTCTTATCAGGGTCTGATCTGTTTGCATTTGACAAGATATAGATTTGATTTTACAGTTTTTATCAAAGCTAAAACTTCTCTTTATGGAAATAACAATTGTTTACGCATTAGCAAACAGCGTAGTCCCAGATCAATTTTTGTCAAAGCAAACAGGTAAAGGGTTAATAGGTGTTTAGAAATAATTCTAGCTCTAGGTGTGAATATCTGATGATAATTCAATTAAACGGGTCATTAGTTTTTTTAACAATTGAAATTGAGAAGAGTTACTAATTTTTTGAGTAACATTAATTATTGATTGACAATAATTTTGCTTAACTTAAGATATTATTTGTTTTAAAAATCAAATTAAAATAAATAAATACAATTAGTAGCAAGGTGAAAAGGCTTTATTAAACACCTAAATTTCAACTAAATGCAATTAATGAAGACTCGCATAATAACATTTATTAAAATAAATGATCATAATAAAACTATTTGTTTTCCCAATTTACATAAATTAACTGCAGAAACAAACATAACATTTTGCAAAGATCTATGTTAACGGTTTATTTCAATGTCTCCCACATTATTTCATAAAGCCTCCGGCTTTCGCATGTATACAAAGCAATTCATTTTGTACGTAACTAGTCCGACCGGAATTCAAAGGTTAACACATCCACTATTTATACAGTACCCTAGCGCATGCGCGCCACACCGGAAACATATGTACAAAATCATATTTCATCTTTGCGTGCTATCGTCCAGACCGAAGATTTGAACTTAGGTTTTATTTAACTCTTAGGAGTTTTCTTTTGTATGTCATGGATGTCCTTGACTTAGAGGATACTTTGCTATCTTCGGATGGCTCCTTTTCTGGGTTTTCGGACCGAGAAGAAAAAGGCGAGTCGGAGAAACGACGTCCCAAATCTGTTGTCGTGAAACCGAAACCTAAGCCTTCGGAGAAAGCCACGAGGGCTGCGAAGACACCTAGTAAGATTGTGTCTTCGGTCAAAAGAGGTAAAAAGTCTCGGACAAGAAAACAGAGGCTTCAGGTAATTTAGACATTTCCAAGCTTACTCCGGAAAACATAGCATCCCTTAGGGGTTTGTTAGGCCTGCCTGACGCTGAAACGGAGGTCATGAATTTGACTGGCCATGAAGATATGAACTATAATCCCATTCCTAGGAATAATAATTTTGTCTATCCTCCAATGACAGTGGAAGTGGATGCCAATAATATTCAGCTATCCGACACAGAGCATCAGTTTATTTCTAGTATCCTACCCCCAGATTTTACTGGTCTTTTTGACACAGGTATGAACAATAACCAGGTGCCTTCGGACGAGGGTGACATTGGGTGGTCTTTACCCAAACTTAAAGCTCCAGATATGGGGACTCCTGTTGCTGAGTCATTAGCGCAGCTTGTTAATATGGCTTGTTCAAAGCAGTGTGAGTTGGACCCTCTTGTGTCTAAATATAAAGTGCCGGCCAACTGTGACTTAGTTCCTCCTCCACTTGTAAATCAGGAAATATGGAAAGTCATGAGTAAAATGGGACACATGAATGATAAACTCATGGTAGATATCCAAAACTTGGTGGCCACTGGTTTTGGTTCTGTTTTGAAATTAATTGATCTTTTGAGAGATCAGGGTATGAACCCAGAGGTGAAAACTGTTCTTTCGGATATTTTGACCTTGTTGGGTCAGACACAATACAATCGTTCCATTCGGAGAAGATACACGATAAGACCTTCTTTTGAAATATGCAGGTTTGTGTAACATGTCTACGGAAGTAACAAAGAAATTGTTTGGTGACCACATAGACAAAGAGATTAAGAATTGTGAGACCTTGTTTTCTCTTGGGAAAGATTATTTTCCACACCGTGGTGGCTTCTATCCCCGTGGTAGGGGTGGAAGGTTTCAGCCTCGGCGTACTGGCTATGGTTATTTCCAGTCTAGAGAAACTACATATCACCCTTATGACCGGTTTAGACAGAGAGGTCAGAGCAGTTGGAGAGGGTCTAGGTCTAGGCCTTCACGTAGAGGTGTGGCAGCTACAGCCACAGCCCCAAACGATCAAGAATAGAGAGTTCGGTAGGTACTCTTATTATTTAGATGTTTGGAAATTGTTTACAAATTACCCCTGGATTCTGAATGCAGTTTCGGGTTACACAATTGATTTTACTGAACAACCCTATCAGGATAGAATTCCTAATGAAATACCTTTTCAGGGTGAGCAATGGAGTATTGTCAACGAAGAAGTGAAATCCCTTTTGTCTAAAGGTGCTATAGTTGAAACTGTTCATGAGCAAGGATAATTTATCTCAACTATTTTCATTGTTCCTAAACATAATAACAAGTTTAGACCAGTCATAAATCTCCGGTTTCTAAATTAATTTGTTTGTTATAACCATTTCAAACAAGAAACCTTTAACATTGTTTTGGATTTGGTACTTTACTAAAATGGATCTTTCCGATGCATATTTTCCAGTACCTATTCACGTGGAAGATACAAAGTATTTGCAATTTGCTTGGAACAAGAAATTGTACAAATTTGAAAGCTTACCATTTGGCCTTTCTATAGCTCCTTTTTTGTTCACTAAAATTTTAAAGCCTATATTTGCATGGTTCAGGAAGCAGAATATACGCTGCTCATATTATATAGATGATTCTATAAATATGAACCAAGATATGTGGGTTTGCTCCCAAAATATGCTGACTGTTACGGATACCGTGGAACCCTTAGGGTTTTCCATTAATGAGAAAAAAAATCAGTTTTGGTACCATGTCAGCGTATTATTTTCTTTGGAATCATCCTTGATTCAGTAGAATTTAAAGTGTTTCTTACACATGAAAAGGTACAGAACATTATGACAAAAGCTAGAATTTTGATTTCCAAGGGTGTCGTAGTTATACGAGATTTGGCTTCTTTTATTGGCTTGATTATCAATGCCTTCTATGCGGTATTCGAATCTAAGCTGCACTATCGGGATCTTGAAATAAACAAAATTTTTGGTTTGAAAGGTTCTATGGATTTTGATAAGAAAATTGAGGTATCAGAGTCGAGCTTATTAGAGCTTAGGTGGTGGTCAGAAAATGTAGAAATTAAGAATGGCAAGTTAATTAGACAATTGCCAGCGCAGGTCACTTGTAGGACTGGTGCTTCTTTAGTGGTTATGGTGGCATTGATCTGGATACTCAAAGGCATACTAATGGGAGATGGTCTTTTACACAGAGATAATTTCCTGTCTGCTACTCATATACCTGGTGTAGATAACACTGCTGATTTTTATTCTAGGAATTTTTCTACTTCAACTGAATGGATGTTGAAAACAGTTATTTGTCAAAGAGTCATCACTTCTTTCGGCCAGATATGGATTTATTTGCATCCAGATTGAATAAACGATTAGAGTGTTTTGTTTCGTGGTTCCCTGAGCCAGGGGCCAGTTTTACTGATGCCTTCAGTAGATCATGGTCTAGTATGAGGCCATATGCTTTTCCCCCATTTAATCTAGTGGGCAGAGTTATGAATAAAGTGTTACAGGATGAGGTAGAGGAGTGCTCGTTGATATTTCCTCTTTGGTGTTCTCAAAGCTGGTTTGTTTTAATATTGGAAAACTTCCTGTAAGACTACCACGTCACAAGGACCTTCTCACATTGGCCCACCAAGTCAGGAGGTGCATCCGTTAGGGAAAAAGATAAGGCTTGTCGCTGTGACTGTATCCGGGAGGCGCTCAAAGGTAAAGGGGTTTCAGAAGAGCTGGCAGACCTCATTGTTTCATAGTGGTCAGCAGGTACCCATAAACAGTACCAGTATGCTTGGAGACTCTGGTATATTTGGAGCCCTGTTGTTTTTTAGGTCACTAGGTCAAAGGTCAAGGTCACCATAACCTTAACTGGTGAAATGGTTTCCAATCAATAACTGCTCAAGGGTTTGGCTTAGGATCTTCAAACTTGCTGTGGTGATTGGTCATGACAACTAGATGACCCCTATTTATTTTGAGGTCACTAGGTCAATGGTCAAGGTCACCATGACCTTAACTTTAGAAATGTTTTCAGATCAATAAATGATCAGTGGTTTGGCTTAGGATCTTCAAAGTTGCTGTGGTGATTAGTCATGGCCGCTAGATGACCTCTATAGTTGAGGTCACTAGATCAAAGGTCAGGGGGTCTGGGGGTATACATGTTTTACAAACATCTCTTGTTTAAAATGCATTAATGAGAGGAATAAAGCTTTTAACTTGTATGAGAAAACCAAATCCGAAGTTGATTTTAACGGTTTTAAAACTCTTATGAACAGAACACAATCTGTATTTTTTAATGCAAAGAAATCTTATTTTATCATCAAACTTGATCAGAATAAGAATGATTCTAAGACATTGTGGAAAACTTTGAAAGAGCTCGGAATGCCTTTTAAAAAGGGCTTTCTTCTGCTAGTAGTATAGGACTCAATATTAATGGTGGAATATGCTTTGATAAACTTAATGTTGCCAAACATTTTAACTCTTTTTATGCCAATATAGCGTCTAGTGTGGTTAAGAAGCTGCCAAAATGTATTGGCAAATATGGCCAGAAATTTGTGTTTGATTACTATTTTTCTAAACGTGTCATTCCTAATAGTTTTACATTCTCAATCGTAAGTGAAGATAGTGTTTTGAAGTATTTAAGGAACTTAGGTCTTAATAAAGCTACGGGATTGGATGACATTCCATCTAGATTTGTACGTGATGGTGCTCACTTGATAGTTTGCCCTCTCACTCATTTTATTAATTTATCAATAACCCAAGGATCCGTCTCTGATGATTTGAAACAAGCTCGAGTTGTTCCTATGTATAAGAAAAATGATAGATCTTATGTCAGCAATTACATGCCAGTATCCATTCTTGCCATATTATCTAAGGTATTTGAAAAAGTTCTTTTTGATCACCTTGAAACATATTTGAATGATAATAAGCTTCTGTACAATTTTCAGTCCGGCTTTAGACGAGTTTTTTTTCTACTGATACATGTCTGATTCATCTTTCTGACTTTATCAGATTCCAAATTGATGAAGGTAATATGGTTTGCATGGTACTCCTTGATTTACAGAAAGTTTTTGATACAATTGATCACAGTGTCTTACTTATGAAATTTAAATCTTTAGGTTTGCACCAATACAGTATTGACTGGTTTAGATCTTACCTTTCAGACAGACAACAACTAGATGATGTGTCAAGAACATTTTTACCATGTGAAGGTATTTCTTGTGGCGTGTCTCAAGACTCCATTTTGGGACCACTTTTGTTTTTAATTGATGTAAACGACACGCAGTGTGCTGTATCAAACAAGCTTTTATTTATGCTGATGACTCAGGTATTTCAGTATCTGGCAAAAATAATTCCCAAATTGAAAGTTGTCTGTCTGAAGATCTGGATGAATTTAGCAAATGGTTAATTGATAATAAACTTTCTCTTCATCTAGGTAAGACTGAGTCAATCATGTTCGGTTCTAGGCCTAAATTAAGAAATCAGTCACATTTAGATATACTTAGTCAACATATTAAGTATTCTACCTCTGTGAAATATCTGGGACATTCTGGGTGCTATTTTAGATCAATTCCTATATTGTGAGGCAATTGCAAGATCGGTTATTACTAAAGCAAACAGCAGGCTGAAGTTTTTGTACAGAAAAGGCCAATTTTTAAATTTTCATACAAGGAAACATTTGGTTTTAGCACTTATTCAATGTCACTTTGATTATGCTTGTTGTTTATGGTACCCTGCTCTTACTCAAGATTTGAAAAATAGACTGCAATCAACTAAAAATGAATTGATCCGCTTTGTTTTAAATTATGACGCTAAATAACACTTAGGCACATATTATTTTAAATACCTCAACTGGTTTACAGTATCCAAAAGAGTTGATCAAATCACTCTTTCTCATGTTTTTAATATTTCTAAAGGCACTGCTCCTGTATATCTTAGTGATTGTTTTGTTCCTGTAAGCTCTGTACATATCCGCTGTCCATGATCAAACATGTCAGCTGTTCGTGTTCAAGAAGATTAGTTTTCTTTAACTTTTCACAGATAACAGACTCTACGCCATTCCTAGAGTTAACAAATTTGGTAAGAAATCATTTCTTTTCAGAGGTGTTCACTTGTGGAATGGTCTTCCTCAGACTTTAAGACAAAGCAAATCTTCCATTCAATTTAAATTTGATGTTAAAAAATTATTGATAGATAAAGAGTAAATTATACAACATTTTATTTTAAATTGATGGCTCTTCTGTATTTATTGCATTTTCTTGAATATCTGTGCTTAGTTTTATTAATTACTGTTTTATCTTTGATAATTTGATAGGTTTGTTTCACTTTATTCCTTAATATGACTCTTATGAATTATTCTGATACTCTGCGGTGTAAATCTGTAACCATGGTCATCGACACTCTATAACCGATATTTTGAACTTAACATTGTTAATAGGGATATTTCTGTGATACTTATATTTTAAGATAATACCTGTGATAGTTATTTATAATGATACCGTGACTCTCTTTGTATTGCCACTAGAATCAAGGACCACAATAGAAATAAGGAAAATATTTTCCTTTTGTATGTAATCCTTGGTTTCTAGTGCGCATTACATGGCCTTTTATATGTTGTCTTAGTTATGTTTTGCAATGTTATGTGCACTTTTTACCGAAATAAATCTATCTAATCTATCTATGAATATTTTGGTTTCTCGATAATCGCGCTTATCCATTTACAGATATGTAACGTTACAGCTGTGTCTGATACCTTCCACTGTCTTGAATGATGCAGTACAGAACTGTGCAATTCCGGACTGTGTGGCTAGAAAGGTAAGCCAACGACCACAATTACTGTAATACGTATATTCTATTTAAAGAATAAAAGGGTACCTCACAACAACAGGTGTTAAGTGCGTGTGTGTATGCCGTAAAAAGTCGCCCCGTATTTCATTCTCAGTGTTGTTATATTTTCTGGTCCTTCGGGATCCTTAGTTTTGATGGTATAAGTTTTGACAATTGAATACTGCTTAAGCCGGTGCTAGGGGGCGTGAGTAGTGTTGTACTTTTAATTACTACTCATGAACATACTCAATCAAAGTACTGACAGTACTGAAGGTTTCGGACATAATATATATTATATTGGTTGTTTGCTGTGGATTTTTACTGAAAATCATGTCAGTAGTTTGGAAGACAATTAAAGAATTGTTTTATGAACATGTCACACACAGGGCGATTCCGCTAGCTCAACTTGCCACTTTGTGCCAATAGAGCCAAAATTAATAGTTTAATGTTGTATAGAGCCATCACTCCAATATTTGAAAGTAAGGGTCATACTTCTGTTACTATCTGGTAATTAGCATGCATCATTAACTTATCCATATATACACTTCCACCAATTGTAGACATATTCCTTATGATTCTAAATACCCTATAAATAATTGCCAAATATACTGTGGGGTGATATTAACACTATGACAAATTATAAAGTAACAAATATATTCAACTTAGCATGGCAGGATACAACAGGGAAAATAAAATTTACTAAAAAATTGTTTCCAAGACACTGATGCACCCCTCCCCATAACAATAGTATCTCACGTTTGACTATGTGTTATACAGTGAAGTAAAGTTCAGAGTCCCATAACTCTGGTAAATGGTCAGAGCAATAATTACATTCTTTAAGAAAATCTTCACATCAAGGTTGACAGCTTATCATGGTGAAAAGTTGAAGTAAAACCCCCATTGGTATATGGGTTGTTAGACACATAATATTGTTTCACTTTATATTTTATAGTGAAGACGATTTCAGAGTTCGATATCGGGTACAATTGGTCTGAGCAAAAATAAGCCGTTCTATGCTTTTGCAAACAGAAAAGACCCTGAGGGTCATAGAATAGTTTATCCAGACCCTAATCAGTAACCGGCGTCATAGCAATAAATGATACGAATTAGAAATAAATTACATACATTACTATAAGCCACTATAAGATACTATAAGCCTGACACGTAAATCAATAAATGATGAAATGTATATAAATTAAAATATAAGAAAGTGTTTTGTCTTATTTTGTTTGCCTTTCTCCTTTTTCCTTTTAGTGATTTTTTAATCATATAAAGGATACAAAACCCCTTGTTTCCTTTTAATAGTAATGTTAATACTACCATCCAAGCTACTTAAACAACAGAGGTTGGCAAAGTGGGACACACTGTTTGGATTCAGATCTAATACCAAGTAACTGTCTGACCAAAATCTAAACTGTTTACAACTTGTGACAAATTTGCCTTAGGTTAAAATGCCTAAAACTGATCTTTTAGAAATTCAAATGATGACAAACTTCAAGCAGACGATATTATAGATCTGTCTCTACAGCTTGCTTAATCCTTGCAATGCTGAGTGATTTTTCGTCTGCAAGAATTGCAGTCTGCTTCAATTCTTCAATAAACTTTCATTCATTTTATGCAAAAATATGGTCAAGATGACAAACAGTTTGGATCCTGATGAGAGGCAGAATTGTGGCATCTCATCTGGATCCAAACTGTTTGCATAGGTAATCACAGTTTCGCCGCTAGCGTGCAAAGATTTAAGCGTATGACCTCGAGAGATTTTAGCATGATGTGACAGTTGCCCTGCATTAGTGATCACCAGTGCTGCTATAACCTTTATACTGTAGTTTCTGATGGGAAGAACAGAAGTCCATTTAACCCTTAATTACCCTCATATAAACTTGTTGTCATGCATCTGCAAACAGATTAGACCCAGATAAGACAACTCCCATAGGATCAGAGTCTGCTCTGTTTGCTTATGGATCCACCTTCCGCATTTCATTGTAAATATTTTGTAAGATTCCGGAACCGCATTGTAAGCCAAGCACTGCACATGCGCGTATTCTCTTAGGGGGATTGCCGCTAGGTAGACCTCGTGCAATAGAGTTTTCCGTGAAAGTTTGAGTCGCAATCCATTTTATAAGGATTTCGGCAAAGCCGAAACCCTCATAAAACCGAGTCTGCAATTTCCTCTTTTGGCATTGCAACTTTTGATTTCGAAGGATCACCCACTTTCAGAATATATTATTAACGGTTATACGCGATCTTATTCGTATAATATTATGCAAACAACTTGGATCCAGATGAGATGACGAATATAGTCTCATCTACATGTAGATCCAAGTTGTTTGAAACTTGGTCGACATTTATAAAAAATATTCGGAATTGCATCAATTTACAGTGGGATAAGGGTTAAATACTACTTTGTTATTGTAGTTTTTGAACTAATGTAAAACCAGGGTTATTCGAATACTCAAATACGTATCATTATCGATTATTCGAATACTCAAAAACGAATTACAGTGCTACCTCTCTACAACGACACCCTTTGGGATACGAAGATTGTATGCGTTGTTCAGAGGGAGTTGTTATAGGGAGGGAAAATCAAACTAGCTTGTTTGCAGATCCCTAGATAATGTGTATTTCGAGAACTAAATCCGTTATGCCACTATCAAACCCTATGTTGTGACCACTCTTTAGAATCGTCACTTTGTGACGATTCTAAAGAGTGGTCACAACATAGGATTTGATGGAGGCATAAAGAAAATACGATGGAAAAAAGTTGTTTCTGGAGTCTTGTTGTTTCGGAAACAGTGACATGCGTTGTTGTAAGGAGGGAATCGTTATTGAGAGGGCCGTTGTAGGGAGGGAGCACTGTATTATCGATCTTGTAAGACAGATATTAACTTATAACAGGGTAAAAGTCATGCAGAAAGCTCCCTCTGTAGTAGAAACACCTTGCATTGGCTCATACCCTCCTGCTGACGCATGTTGACACCATTGTAAAAGTCAGTTTATGAAACTATTGTGATTGATAGAGCATTTCCTCCCATGGTTTCAAAACTACACAATTCTAAATGTTTCCATTTCTCTAGTAAATGCTCCTTTCCGGTAGATTTATTCAAAGAGGTGAGCTCTGACAAAGTCTACGAGGAGGGTCGAAAATAGTCAATACTGACATTCGAATTATCGAGGTTTTACTGTATTGGAGAATAGATAAAATATAACAAAGTGTGCGGTGTTTTGATTTCATATGCACTATTTCTGCCAGCTCAGTATACCCAGATAGACACACCATATTAAAGGAGATTAAAGGGTTAAACTCCTAATGGACTGGAACCGAATATACAAGACCTTTGCAAACGGTAACGGGTCATATCGGACCAAAACCAAATCGGACCGGGTCAAATCGGACCTTTTTTTCAGCGGCTAGCTGTCTATTTTCACTTTTGTTCTAGTTTTCCACCAATGAGAAACTGTTACATTGTAATTTGCATATGACCTAGTAGTAAACTGTATTTTCATTAGTGAATACCTTGACTGGAATACAACCTTTTTATATGCCTCTACACATTCCGAAACTATGTAAAATTCTGATATACAGTCTACTAACGTGTCGAATTTCCTGGGGTAATTATTACGATATTGCAGTTATTTCAAACACCATGTTTTATGATAATTAGCTGCTTCGGCCTCGCAAATTGAATTCAATGCAATAATTAACATAATCACAACACATGTAAGGCACCATGTTACACAGACATGTTCTATAACTTCTTAGAGTCCAGTCAAAACGCCATATAGTACAGAAAGTAATTATTTACGCAGATATTTAGCATAGGACCGAAGACTGTCGACTGTCGAAAGTTCTGTTCTTAAAATAGATTTTAAGACCTGGAAATTCCCATAAAATCAAAGTACTGATGTACTGATATTTATCACCTCATGGTAATGGTTGCTGAGCAATATTACCAGTTTGTCGAAACCACTATTAAACTTTCAAACCTTTACTATCATTTTGCTATCAATTAATACAACATTTGATCATAAGTCCACTTTGACGAACAGGTAGTTTGCCGAAACCACCATAATTCACAGGCAGTGCTATAGGAAATAAAGAAGAAGGGTTGTTTAGTATATTAGAGTAGTGGTATTAATAGTATTAATTACTATCCCCGACCAAAGCACCGAGACTCTGGTTGTTGGCTCTCTTTGATATAAAGCTACTTACTGAAGGCTATTACTATGGCTCTATCACATGGGGCTTGGGCTCATAGAGTAGGTTATATTGTTTTAAAAATACATGTAGATTCAGTTAATGATGTCATTAATGATGATGCACACAAGTCGATGAAAGCGTTGACCTAGGCTAAATAAATACAGTTCTTTATGGAATTACAGACTCTGCACAAACAAAAACTTTATGCTTTAAAGTGCATTCAATTTCTGATCTTCATATCAATACAAATATAAGCGCTTTCATGTACATTTATAAAAGGTAAACTAAAGAACTAACTTGAGATAGTTTTAAAACATTACTTTGACGTCGTACATTTTAAAAGTGATTTCCTATAAAAGCAACTTGAAATATTTCAATAAATGCTTCTACTCCAATTCATTTTCATTGCATGCTTCTCTGCTAGTATAATAACATGCAACCCTTCATAGATCTAGTTCTCTGTACTAGTAGAATCTCCAAACATTGAAATAAATATTGCAGAGATTGTTTTGTACATTGTGCCATGTACATTGTGCCAATATTTGAATGCCGCTGAATATCTTTTTAAAAGATATTTCTTGTTTATAATGTGATCTACCCGTACAGTCTTATAAATTTCTTTTTTTTTTTCATTTATTTATTTAATCAAAACATATGCTTGTTTTGCTCCCCCAAATCGGACCGGGTCAAATCGGACCATAGTTTTTATAAAGGTAATTTGCTCATACAATCTGCTGAACTTATAGATGCTTTTGCTATGAAGAATATTTTAATCTTGATGTGAACATGTATTTATTGTTTTGCGCATTTTTAGGCAGCTCCGGTCTTTACTTGTTCACTGTACAGTAAAACCTCTCTATAACGGCCACTAAATGACATCAATTATTTAGTGTCATAAATACCAGCTAATTAACATAATTTAGTGGCCGTTATAGGGAGGCTTTACTGTAATTAAAAACTAAGTTGGCTTTTTTATTCATTGGATAAATAGATCCCCGCTACGGAATGTCTACCCATAAGGTTTTACAACGGGTGTAGACTCATAGTTCATGGCATGTCGAAATATTGTGAAGTTAACGGTGATATAGGTCTACACTGTTTGAAATGTCTTATGATTAGAAATCCCACAGCGTTTCCGTTTCAAGTGCCGCCTCTATGAAAATACAGAAAACTAAACGACGACGTTAATAAAATCATTTAATGTAAAAACACTAAGTGACACAGAAATTAAGTACAGTGCAATTTAACAGTATAAATAGTCAATACTATAAGCTATTGGGAGCTTTTCTACGCTTTTGCAAACAGAGTTGACCCAGATCAGACGGCTCCTATCTGATCCGTCTGATCAGGGTCTGCATTTTTTTGCTATGGTATAATATAAAAGTGATTCTTAAGTTTCTTCCAATGCCAAAAATATATGTGTTTAAGATGTCAGTTGAGAATTCAACTCATTAATATTCATGATGTCTTCATTTCATGCATGAATATTCATGGAGTAAAGGGTTAACGTATATACATATGTACATTAATATGTAAGGAAAAACTTTGTCAATTAACAACCTGAACGAGTCGCAAAAACAAATAGATCTAAACAATACAAAACAAACACATGTAAAAAGTATAACAAAAACATCTCAAACTTAACCCTTTCAGTTATATCATATGCAAATAGTTCGGATCCAGATGAGACGCCTAGTAACTCGGCGTCTCATCACGATCCGAACTGTTTGACACCCTGTTCATCTTTCTATACATAAATGAACAAATGTCATTCTAAAACGTGAAGCACACGAAAATATGTCTAGCTGACGAAAATTATGGCACTGAAAGGGTTAATACTGTATCAACGCATACAAAACAACAGTCATCATATACAGTAAAACCCCTCAAAACCGGAAATATATTGGGGAAGAATTTAGAATTTTAGAATTTAAGCTGCCACCTGTCTCAAAGACTGATATTTATACCAAATCTAACTTCCGGTTTAGAGGGGGTTTACTGTATTATATTTCTAGTCTTCATCGCACACTGTAGATTTCCCCACACCTACGGAGCAAGTGAGTCGTTGAAATCTCCTTATCCATGTACCGCTGCCACAGCTGATCCAGCTCGCTGTCCAGGCGGGTGGCAGCTCCTCTCCTGTCCCGACACAGGTCACCTCCACGGACAGCAATCTCCACCAACTCGGCTTCTCTCCGCAGGAGTGGGGCCAGACGGTAAAAGCCAAGTCCTGACATCCCTGCCTTCCGGTTCAGACGATGGTGCCATCCTGAAATAAAAGAATGTTAAATAAAAAAAAATATTTATTTTCGACAAAAAAGGAGACGTATTTGTGCATAACTATCTCATAACTGTAAGCATTTCGTCTTTTGCATTTCGCAAATCGCATTTGGCATGACGCACCGGCGATCCATACATAAGCAATGTAATAAAGATATAAACTACATGTATAACCAATAAAGAATTTATGAAGTATTAATATAATGAGGGCGTAATGCAATTTTTATTTCGCCTTTAATTTGGTATACATATTATTGAAATTTCGGAAGTCAGAAAATGCCGTTTACTCCCAGCTTATTACTGGCATAAACTGTATAACATTAGACTCGTGTTTAGACGTACCTTCTACATCGTTGTTCGTGCGAACACTCTGCCGGAAGACGGACCAGGAAGGGATGTCGAAGACTCGGCTCTCAATCCACTGTCTGCTGATGTAGCTTACAATCTCCCTCAATGGACCCGTGTTCGCTCTCATCTTCAGGTCTTCTAACGTTGGCCTGACATGTGCTGCGGGCAAGAAGGGGAGCGCCATCAGAGAAGGGAGGTACTCGTGTGTTGGTTCTCTCTTCCGGTATGTAGTGCCTAGGCCCTCTTCCTGGATTTTCCTCCACAGTGCACGCAACCTTTTATGTAAACTTCGGGGAACACACACCGGATAGCAGTCCAGGCAGCTTCAATATAAAAAGAACAGGTGTATAATAACAATAATGTCAAATTGTCATGATGCCAAACATGTACAATATACGCTGTGCTGAATGATAAACAGTGCAGATATTCAGGGCTATTCATCGTCGATAACACCCGGTGCAATTATCAATGTTTGTCAAATTGCCATGACTCCAAACATGTTCAATATACGCTGTTTTGAATATTGCGCTTGGCGTTAGATATAAAATCGGTATTCATAAAATCAGGCAAACTAATTAGAGCATGATCAGACTGAAGGTTTATTTGCTAAAGTACTACAGGTAGTAATTATACACACCTTTCTCGCAATCCAACACAAACTCCTCTACTGTAACATCCCCCAGCTTGGTCTTGAGCTCTGTTAAGACCTTCACGTAGTCTGGAATCGTCTTCCTGGACATGAGACAGAAGGCCAACGGGAACTGCTTGGCGTTGCCATCCTGGGTCACGAAGGCGTGTATGCTCATCAGTTGGCCAGGTGGAGACTTGAACGGCTCTGCCAACACCTGTCAAATGAAAATATAACATAAATACACAGTAACATCTGTATTGTAACATCGCATGTGTTGAATAGCGCTAATAGCGCCCTTTTAACTTCGCTAATAGCGCCATTTACTAATATCGTTTGTTTCGACAAGCGCTAAGAGAGTGAGTCGCGATCGGGACACCGTACATTTGATTATATTAGTCAACTATACTTGAAAGGCTCTGCCAACACCGGCCAAATAAAACACAATTACACAGTAACATCTGTAATGAGCATTTCAAAGGAGAATATTACAATAACGTTAATAAACGAATACGCAAATGCATCAACACCGGACCGAGGGTATCCAAACAGACATACGCTAAATATCGATAATCTATAACATCGCATGTGTTGAATAGCGCCCTTTTAATTTCGCTAATAGCGCCCTTTACTAATATCGTTTGTCTCGAAAAGCGCTAAGAGAGTGAGTCGCGATCGTGACACCATACATTTGATTACATTAGTCAACTATCTAATACGCAATTGAAATTATTGCATCGTTACAAACCTTAAAGGTGACATCCATATACCATCTCTTTGCTCTCTGCAGAAGGCTAAGTTGATGTGGCATCGCAAAGATGAAATGTCGTTGTTCGTCCACTCTGACGTCGGCCACGATGAACTCGCCAAGTTGCAGGAACTCTTTGTCTACCTGTGAGATAAATAGGAAACGTTTGATTATCGTGCAAATCATGTTAGTGTGTGCATGTTAAATATCACATGTAATTCATTTACAATTTTGTGACAAGGTATCTTATAGGTTATAACTGTTTATCAAACAAATATCATGGCTGCTTACTGACAGTTGGGTGCTTGATACAGATCAAATGCATGTGATTTTCCAAGTGACTGCTTAATTTACCCTTTCTCTCATCATGAACGCGTTTTCACGCATTAGCAAACGGAGTAGACCCAGATCAGACGGCTCCTATAAGAGCCGTCTGATCAGGGTCTGCTCTGTTTGCTAGTTGTATATGAAAGATATGTTTCTTTACTTTATAAAATGGCTGTAATGTTCCACCTTCCATATTTCATTACAACTATTTTGAGCATGAAGATTCATTAGGTATTGGATAAATGTAAATCCGTACCTCAAAGTCTAATGTTCTTGGTTCAGCGGGACGCAGTTTGGCACGGGTACGGTTGGTCACTCGCTTTAACAGCATACTCCGTGGGATGGCAAAGTCGTCGTTCTTCACGTAATGCAGTAAGGCATCCTCGACGATATTCATTGCTGGTTGGAAAACTTTCTCCTTAGCGTCAGTCTTCACCTGAGAATAAAATGAAACAAAACATGATACTGTTGAGACTATTCGATTTTTAAATAGGTGTCATTAATAGGAACGATATCGATACATCATAGATTCACATCGGTCGATTCGGTATCTATACAGGTTGCGAAATATCGATACAAATGGAGGACACATAAACATCTTTCAACTGACTTTGTTAAAGAAAATTAAAGTTAAATAATTTAGAATTGTCATACATGTAGTTTCTTGAGTAAGAAATTGCTTATTTTCAATACGCATAATATCATGCGTGTCTTTGCTTTGATATTCTGGCCTTCAGTTCCCATCGGACTTTCTTAATGGCCATTGAAGTTAAATGACTTAGAAGTGTCATAGTATCGTATCGTATGAATTTTTACTATCTTTCATAAATAAGAAATTGATTAATTTTAGTACGTATAAAATCATGCGTGTACCTGCTTTGATATCCTGGCCTTCAGTTCCCGCCGACGTAAGGTGCGTGAGTATGCTCGACGGCTCCTGTGATGAACTGGTCACCGCGCTGAGAAACAGTGGCGTGGAAGTTGATGGCCTTTGTTCGCACATTACATCTCCATGTTGTCCTGGTACCTGCTGCATTTCTGGTCTACAAACAATACAATAAACTAGAATTGTTTTTTATATCAAAATCCCAGTACCCTGCAGAAAATCATCAGACAACGACGAAAACGTCTATGACCCAGTGGGATGCATTTGTGTTTTGTATATAATTACGTTACAATTTAGCATACATGGAATATATTAAGACAAAAAGCATAAATGCACAATCAGTCACACATTTATCTGCCAATATTCTCGACGAATCACTGAGATTTGACCCGTTTGACTACATGTTTCGAAAAGACTGTACACAACATTCAGGGGGGTTTCTTGTTTACTCATCCTCGAGACTTAGACCTAAACGCTTGTTAGAATTAGAACAATATTTACCAGAATCCTTGTGCATTGAAATTAACGATCACAGTCAGCGATTTGCTATATGCACTATATATAAACCTCCTGTATATAAAGTCGAATTCTGGGACAGATTGAACATCTTTATTGAAAAGGCTTTAGACGTTTTTAATAATATAGTTCTAGTTGGCGATATTAATGAAGACCAACTAAATAGTTCGAATAATAAGTTTAGAGATATTCTTCAAATTAATAACATGACTAATCTAATTACGGAAGCTACTCGGATTACTGATACTACACGTACTCTGTTGGATCCAATAGCTGTCTCAACAAATGTTATGTCTCTTAATGCCGGTATACATGAGACTCCTAAATACATTAGTGATCATTTTGGAACATATGTTTATATCAAAAGTGAAATAATTAATAATGTTCCATTTAAACGGCAAGTTTGGAATTACAAACGCTCTGACTTTAATCGTCTAAATAACTTGATTTCAACAAATGACTGGTCCTTTTTATATCATGATACAGTTGATGTTGCCACGAAACGTTTTACGTGTGAATTTATCAGGCTGGCCAAAAGATGTATTCCAACAAATTATGTAACAATTAGGCCAAACGATAAGCCATGGTTTAATTCAGATATTCGTAGAAAATCTAGACAGAGAGATAGACAGAAACAAATAGCAATACAAAGTGGGAAACATTCAGATTGGCAGAAATACAAATCGTTTCGAAACAAGTTTAACAATATGAAGAAGTTTGCTAAAGTCCTATTTTTTTAACACACTTGAGTACAATATAACAGACATGAAAATGAATAATCCAAGACTGTACTGGAAAACTGTCAAAATGCTTATTAAAGAAAATTCTACAAATAATGAAAATATTTCAGTCATACAAGATCCAAATTCTGATGAGTTTTTATCGTCGGATATAGATAAAGTATTTTACATCAATATCAACATTAGATGATCACGATGAGCTGCTTCCTGATTTTACCTTTAAATCTCAATCTACATTGATTGATTTGTTGATAAGTGAAAACGATATAATAGATATTTTATCTAACCTGACTATCAACAAGGCAAGCGGTCCGGATGAAATAAGTCACAGAATGTTGAAGGAAACCAGTAAAACAATATGCAAACCGCTGTGTATTATTTTCAATAGATCTATTCAAGAACGAAAGTATCCTGAAACTTGGAAACTTGCAAATGTCATGCCTTTATTAAAAAAAGGTGACAAACACATAGTTACAAATTATAGGCCAATATCACTAATAAGTTGTGTTGGGAAAGTCATGGAACGTGCAGTATTTAAGCAATTATATCATTTTTTCCATGAGAACAAACTTATCTATAAATACCAAGCAGGATTCCGACCAGGGCATTCCACAGTGTATCAACTTATAGATATATATAATCAAATTTGTAAGGCTTTTGACGATCGCAAGTCCACATGTATGGTATTCTGGGACATATCAAAAGCTTTTGATTGGGTTTGGCACAAAGGTTTATTGTTCAAACTTAGACAAAACGGAATATCAGGCAAAGTTATTGACTGGATTCAAGACTATCTCTCAGAGCGCACTCAGCGGGTTTTTGTTAGCTCATCATTCTCAGACACGTCAAGTACAAATGCAGGAGTTCCACAGGGCTCAGTCTTAGGCCCTCTGCTTTTCTTAATATACGTGAACGATATTGCCGATTCATTGTTATCAACTACCCGACTGTTTGCAGACGATAGTTCCTTAGCAGTATCATCATCAAACACCGCAGAGATTGAACTTAAATTGAATCATGATTTGGAAAGGATATCTATGTGGTCCAAGCAATGGCTTGTAAATTTTAATCCAAACAAAACAGAAGTCATATTTTTTACTCTAGGCAATACTGCATCGCCTACTTTATACTTCAATGGTACTTCGCTAAATTTTGTTGAGCATCATAAACATCTTGGCGTCATACTAAGCAAAAACGGTTCATGGCACGAGCACATTGCACATATTATTTTGTCTGCATCAAAGATTTTAGGTTCCATGCACGCTTTAAAATATAAACTTAAACGTGAAACCCTCAACCAAATGTATGTATCATATTTAAGGCCAGTTTTGGAATATGCGTCTGTAGTCTGGGATAAATGTACACTGTACGAAATGGAAAGATTAGAAAAAATACAGTACGAAGCAGCCAGAGTAGTTACAGGATTGACACGCTCAGTATCAATTAATAGTTTACTTAAAGATATAGGATGGCCTTCTCTTTCAGACAGACGCAAAATGCAGAAATACGTACTTGTTTTTAAACAAAAAACCGGTTCGATTCCGGACTATATAAGTGAACTATTTCCATATACAGTTGATATGTCTACTCAATATAGCCTCAGAAATAGTGACAATTTCGTAATTCCTCCAAGAAGAACTGAGATCTACTCTAATTCGATCATACCCTCATCCATAAAAGTGTGGAACGACCTTGATAATGGTATTCGCGAAAGCCAATCACTCAATTCATTCAAATCATGTATATTAGATATGATCAGACCGCTAAAAGTACCTAAGTTTTATCTCTCTGGAGATCGTTTCTATTCAGTACATCATGCCCGTCTAAGAAACAACTGCAGTAACTTAAATAATGACCTTTTCTTGAATCACTTGCGTGACGATGCAACTTGTAATTGCAACTCTGGTCCTGAGGATGCGGAACATTTCTTTTTCATTTGCACGCTCTATTCAAACCAAAGACTTGAACTTTTCCGGAATACCCGCACTTTTCACCCATTAAGTACCCAGAAATTGTTTTTTGGTATCCAAACACTTTCAAATGACGAAAACGAAACTCTTTTTCATGATGTACAGAAATACATTAAGAATACCAAACGATTTGGTTGACTGGCAATAAAATACAGCATTGACAAAACTAATTGCAGTACATACTCGGAATATTATATTATATATTCTGCCTTGCCATGCTATAATTTAAGGATGAAATGGGGGAGGGGTCCCGGGTTTGGCGCAATGGTAGGATTTGTGAGTTAGAAGTTTATTCTGTAATTTTTCATTTTTTTTCTTTCTCTCAGTTTCTTTAATCTGAGGCAAGTTTTCAATTTTCATATTGATATTTGCATAGCTCAAATAGAAAATAAGACGTTTACAAATGAGTTTATGCCTACAAGGGGGAGGGCCGAATCTAATGTTGCAATAACTTGTGGCCCAACCCTTTTGCTTGAGTTTAAGATTATATATATATACATGTAAATAATTGTATGTATGACTATGTTATATGTATTATAACAAGCAATAAAATATGATTAAACTAAACGGCAATGATCAGTTATTCGAAGAAGTATGCTGATATACATAAATAAACAACAGCCGCATTGAAGTTTTTGCACGACGACGACGACGACGAAAACGCCTACGACTCAGTAGGATGGTTATGTGTTTTGTATATAATTACGTTACAATTTAGCATACATGGAATATATTAAGACAAAAAGCATATATGCTCATTCAGACACGGCAATTATCAGTCCTTCGAAGTATACTGATATACATAAATAAACAAGAGCCGCATTGAAGTTTTTGCACGCCGCCGACGACGACGACAACGCCTACGACTCAGTAGGAGGGTTATGTGTTTTGTATATAATTTTGTAGGATGGTTATGCGTTTTGTATATAATTACAATTTAGCATACATGGAATATATTAAGGCAAAAAGCATAATATACAAACCTTAACGCCATACGCATAGCCGGTGTTGGTAACAAGCAGGTCTGTCCCTCTTTGACTGCCCTTCTCGATCACTGTGTAGGTCAATGGCTCGTCCTCCAGGACAGTACCTGTCAGCTTCCGGCCTGCCATGGATCTGGAAATTAAATTAAAATACATTTACTGCTTAGCCGTCAGATGAAAATATAAATTTAGCAGCTTATCGTCACCTCGTGTAATCATCAACAGCAATAACGGTAGGAAAAATACACGCATATCATACTTCAACAACTTATCATCATTCCATGTAATGATCATTATAAACGCTTAACGTGATCCTCATATGAACATCGTGTTCCGTTGGAGAAAATAAATTACTCGGCGATTCATCCCATTCCAATCTGGTACTTAGGACTATTTTAAAAAATGTAATATTGAAATTAAAAATATGGACTCGTTTTACGAATATAATTTCAATATATACTGCTGAGCCCTTATCAATTACTCGACGTCTACTGATACTTACTCTTCGTGAACAGGCTCCCTGTCTTCAATGTCGAAAGAGGCGTTCAATGGCACTGGCGTGTTTTCCATGTCTTCGTGGATAGTTGACTCGGCAATTGGTACACGGGCAGGACTGCGGAAGTCTGCGATGCTTTGATCCGCCATCACACTATCATGTAGGGCCAGTACACTGTAAAACATTCCCGTAGCTTTTATAGGACATCCCGTTGTTTTTCCTACGGCACCGGTGCCGTAAACCAAGCACGGGTTTTAGACCGTTACCGCAATGGATTCTGGGACGTTAAAAGTATATCACGAGGGAAAATAACGTTTGGTAAAATTACAATAAAGAACTTAGTTTTAATTATTTGATCATTTTCCGTTTGCTAAAAGTATTATGAAGGTATAAACTTATATTTTGCTGGTATACATTCCATTCTGATTCGAACAATTGTTGATAATCATGGGAAAAAGTGCAAAAGTTGAAACCAAACTGATGATACCCCACCCATCCAGTCTTGTTCCTGCAACTTGAACACTTTGAATGATCATTGATGCGGTATTTTCGGTTTCTTTCATGGAGACACGGAGAAGGTGAATGTTAAAATGAGATCTTTCTATGGACTTCTCAGGTCCTGAGTCGGGAAAATGATAAATGATGAAGAATCGGTACATCAACTTATAATTTATTATTGCCAAGTTGCCTGTCCTCCTTACTGCTCAAGCCAGTGTGTTATTGAAACAGCAGAATTACTGTGAAAAGTTAATTGGACTAAATGTTATTTGCAAACATTGAAAATGCAGAACGGCCCAATTCTGTTGAAATACTTCAAGTCAAAACTGGAATGAGTCGGTTCCTTGAACTGATACAGACTGAAAAAGACAATGACAAGTACCATGGCATACAGCAAGGAAATACAATTTCCATACACCAGTGCTTAGGGAGGAGATGACAAATCTGATGTTTTTAGTAGATGTAAGTTTTGTTTTATTTATTTGTTGTTTTTTATGCCACCCAACGCAAATAGTAATCGCATTGTCTGTCCTTCCATCCGCCCGTCCCAAATTCTGTGTCCCTTCTGTAACTTTTTTTATCTGTGAATGGATTTAAAAAAAAAACTGTCACAAATGTTCACCACACAAAGATGATGTGTCGCGTTCAACTCCCTGGTCCATTGGACAAAGGTCAAGGTCATCCTTCAGGGCACAGGGGGCCATTTCGTGGGTCTAGATAGTGTAAAAAGTTAAAAAAATATATATGATTTGGTCAATTTAGTGTTCTATTATATACAAGGGGTCTAACTACCTATTCGCAAATTTCACGACCGATTCTAAATAACGCCCGGTTTTGGCTACAAAGATAAAACAACCACTAATATTTGGTAGGAACGTGAAGCGTGGACCTTGTACTTTTCAAATAATATAACTTTTGATACATTCCGACGAAGCCGTAGCCAGTGCCGACGTGAAATTCCTACAAAATATGCTGATTTTTCTTACTCGGACGACAAGTCGCAACAACTTGACCTAGCTTCTACTTTGCCAGTAACAAGGCACCTGATTGACCGAGGGATGGTGCCCTGCGTTCTCGCTAACGCTTATAGGGCAAGCAAGATAATAGACACGCGGATGTTGTTATTGTAGAGGAAGCTCATAGTGGCTTGAAAGAGATTGCACGAAAATTCGCCTGCATTTCAGATCTGCATCAGTGTCTGCAGAGAGCTTGCGAAGTAAACGATAGCTTTTTGTCATATGTATTGATTGCACAATCGTTTTGTCCTGAGGCATCGCGATTATGGCTGTTTTACAAGGGGACCAAGCGACAATCGATGTTGGGACTTGTCGTCCGAGTAAGAAAAATCAGCATATTTTGTAGGAATTTCACGTCAGCACTGACTATGGCTTTGTCGGAATGTATCAAAGGTTATATTATTTAAAAAGAACAAGGTCCACGCTTCACGTTCGTACCAAACATTAGTGGTTATTCCATCTTGGCTGTCCAAATCCATGCGTTATTTCGAATCAGTCATGAAATTTGCGAATGGGTAGTTTAACCCCTTATATATAATATAACACTAAATCGACCCAATCAATATTTTAGACCATCTAGACCCACGAAATGGTCCCTTGTGCTTCAGGGTCAAAGATCGGGGCATAGTGTTTCACAAACACATCTTGACAAAGGTGTTTTGTCATCTGCTGCACACTTTTGTGGAAACTTTGAAACAAATCAATTATGATATAAAGATAAGTAATTCTGTGTAATCCCGCTGAATAAGCTCGTACTGCTTCTCTTTATATGAATATTAATTAGGTCAGATTTCATATGGACTGAGGGTGGCCAGCAAATTGTTATGCTATCATAGGGCAATAGTATAGTGTGTGGTAATAAATAATAGGAGCTCTCTCATCTGGGTCTACACTGTTAATTTAAAACAGTTTTGTGCCAAAAGGGTTAAATCCGCTGCTCATGTAATATGTTTAAAAACTGCTGTTTTTCTTATAGGATATGGATACAACATGTGAACAGAGCATCTTGGCCAAAGCTTGCCATGCTTGGTATGTATGAACTTAAAAAGGTTTAATGAGGGGGACAGGGGTTGGCATTCATACACTGTATGCCTTGTTCTTGTTATTGAAACAATCAGTCTAAATCTTATTAAAATTAGGCTATTAAATTAATTGTGGGGCTTGATATAGATAAGATCTCAACTGCATGATTACTTGAGAGACCAACACATGTTTAATGTGAGAGTCTGTTATATAATGAAGAAGAACAACATTTGAAAATGCTATTTTCAAATGGAATCAATACATTATACTGATTTGTTATTTCCTAAGATGGAAAACAAGTATCGTAACTTAACCCATTCCCCCATATTGACGCCTTTTGACACCTCTGTAAAAGTATAACTTTTTGAAACCATTGATGATTGTAATAAAAAGAGCATTTGCTCCTATTCCTATGGATCAAATGCTCTATTTATCACAATGGTTTCAAATATACACAATTCTAAGATTTCTTTTTTTTCCAGTAATTGCTCCTTTACAGTGTATTTGTTCAACAAGGTTGGGTCTAAAAATAACCTATGAGTTGTGGCCTTATGGGTTAAGACTAATTAGCATATATTTATAAAATACATGTTTTGTTAAACATACCATACTGTCTTGAATAAGAGTATTATAGAACCTGAATCAGTTACTCAGTATGAGACGTCTCATCAGGATCCATGCTGTTTGACACAAGGTTTACTGTAATTAAAGTTACTTCGGCCAATATTATATTAAATGGATGAGGTTTATATAAATCAGATGCAGGTTTGGACAGGCATCAATTTTTGAAGTTGGGTAAAGCCTGGGGATCCAAATTTAAAATTGGAGTGATTTAGATTTGAAGATTTCTTAAAATCTCAAGGCAAAGCCAAAAATGGTCTTACTGCAGTAATACCATCTTTAGTTGACATGAAGGGTATTTTTTTTCAACTTGGTAAAAACACTTTTAAATCTTAGATTTTATGGTGAGGTTTACACTATCATGCGTGAAATTTTGTGAAACTTGGAGTCTCTGCTAAATATGAAATTCACTTAAAATTGGGATATTTTCAGCTGACTGAAACAGATTTCTGTTAGAGCTCAGAAAATATTCGAACACAGCCAAGACTAATGGTCCAAGTTTCATGGAAATCAATTAGTGATGTAGAGAAAACCATAATATTGTTTATTTCCAGGAGAAACCCATCTGACTGCTAGAGACTTTGGTTAAATAGTGGATGGACAAGTTATTGTCTGTTCCTCCAGTTGCTTGGAAGCTGTTTCCTTACTGTTCAGTGTGTATTATACAGTACCCAGACAAGGTAGCTGCCACATTGGGGTTCATACAGAGGTATACACATCATTCATTCACATTCAAGTTAACCCATTAATTTACCTCATAGGCTCTTCTTATACTCAATCTCTATGAACATTATCTACTGAAAAGGTACATCTACTAGAAAGAGCAAAATTTAAAAGTTCTGTACATTTGAAACTATTGTGATAAAAAAAGAGCATTTGGTCCTTTGTAGCAAATGCTCTATTTATCACCATGGTTTCAAAAAGTGACTTTTACATTTATGCGTCAAAAGGGAATGAGTTGATTCTTCTTCAGGAAAAAGAATTTTTGATACAGGAGTGCATACTGCATTGTTAACTTAGATAGACCTGTACATACAACTGGTTCATGCTGTACTCTGCATTTAATATACATGTATCATAATCTGGATCCAAACTATTTCCAAAGGTATTCGCCTATTACATAGTAAATGTTAAAATTCAAATACAGCCTTTAGGACACATTTGAGCGGCATACATTTGATCTTGATCAGGTGCAAAACATTGTACACCAGTATTGCCTAGTCCAGCTGTAATTTACCCTTTCCTCCATGAATATTCATAAATTTATAAGAAATAATGACATCATGAATATTTATTAGATTAATGTGTTATAATAGCACATAAACACAGGACATTCTAGTTTAGACGGAAAGTATAGAATCATATCTGTATTATATCATATTCAAACAGAGCAGACCCCGATTAAACGGCTCCAATAGGAACCCTTTGATCTGGATCTACTTATTCTTTGCAAAGGCACAGAAAGCGTACTTATGGAGTAAAATGTTAAAGGCATGAGTTTGACTGTTGCAGAAGGCAGAGCCTAGTTTTACTGCAAGCTTGATGTTACATAGTCATAGCAGTTTGCTGTTAGTACCTGATATAATGGTTGCTAATGCTGGAAGTTGAAACAAAAGTTAATAAACCTTCTCTTTAATATAGTTTTAGCTCACCAGAGCACAAAGTACTCATTGTGAGCTTATGTGATTGCCTTATGTTTGTCGACATGTGTCGTGCGTCATCAATTTGAATCCTAAAACATCTTCCCCCGTTGAATCTACAGGGCTCTCAGCTTTCATCCTTGGCACATAACATCATCTGTAGATCCTCTATAAAAGTTGTATAAGTTATATCCCTGGGGTCTTAATTTGCCACACCCCATTAATTGATATCTTGTTTTCTAGATATAAACTTAAAGTGAGAACTTTGAAAATCTTCTCCTTTGAAACTGGAAGGTTCTCAGCTTCCATACTCGTATTTGGCACACAAATGTAGTATCAACTTCAGATCCTCGACGAATTTATACAAATTATACCACTGGGGGTCAAAATTGACCATGCCCTGGGATGCCTTGATTTGTATACAAACTTATAATGAGAACTTTGAAAAATTTCTGGAAGGCCTAAAGCTTTCATATTTTGCACATATATATAGCATCATCTGATTCTTTACACAAGTTATATGAATTACGTATATGCCCCTTGGGTGAAAATTGGCCTCTCCCTGGGTGGTGCCTTTTAAACATGTATATAGAAACATTTAGTGAAAGTTTTGAAAATCTTTTTCTTTGAATCTGATCTGGAACGGTTAAAGCTTTCTTCTTTGTTTCTTAACTGCAGGAGCTTGTGGGAATCAATCAAGGCTAGGAGGAGGACATCACTGGCGAATGCAAACATTCTCACACTTATAAATGATACTACCAGTGGATCGGACAGCCTGATTAAGTTTTGTGCAATTGAGATATTTGTGGAGACAAGTTACTTTGCATATGAAAGTGAACTCACTCACGTACAAGATACTGACTTTCGGTGCTGCAATTTCTTTGTGAAACATTTGACATTTTGATTTTTTTATTATTGTTTAGTCAGACTAGCTGTAAAATTTGAGTTAGGAAATAAATATTCTATTCTCACCTTGACTTTAACTGTTGATGCATGCATATGCACTGTATGCCTTATTTTGTTGTTTTTAAACACTAGAAACAGAAACAAGATCTCACGAAAGCACCTTAGTTTTTTATTGAAGAGGTTGGAGGGGCTTCATGTAACTTAAGTCAATTTTACTGGTACATTCTATGCATGACATAGACATTTTTACAAATCTGAAGTCTAAACTCAGTGGTCTGATTCAGGCATATGCATGTTTGTTAGAGTTTAAGATTAAATACTAACCCATTTCGGGTTTCCCTCGTAGTCTATTTTTTAGATTCAACCTCTTTGAATAATTCTACCGAAAAGGAACATTTAATAGAGAAATAGAAACAACTAGAATTGTGTAGTGTTGAAACCATAGTGATAAATAGAGCATTTGTTCCTTTGGAGAAAATGCTCTATTTATCACAATGGTTTCAAAAAGTGACATTTTACATAGGCTAATGTGAGGGAATGGGTTAAAAGAAATGAATAAAGTTGTAATTGTTATACTAACTGGTTATCAAAAAACGTTTTGTATATTTTGCACTTTTAAATATGCTACTGAAAGTTGCTAAGTACCAATCTATATTCTGGTAGAGCCACATGAGAAGACTCTGCAGCTTGACATTTAACCTGTTTACAGGCAAATCAAAATTAGCTTCTTATCTGGATCTTGTCTGCATGAGAAGCTGAATGTATTGAGTATCTTGAAAAAATTGCAGAAATGTTCACAGGCTGTTGCTGCAGAGGACAATTTGTTTTATCTCAGATTTGCTGAAGACACAGGAATGTTGGTCTGCTAAATGCTTTCATGAAATTAACAAATGTTGGATGTGGCATGTGTTCTCATAAAGTGGTTCTTATCAAACTTTTTTTAAGTGGCAAGTTTTAGTTGCGTACTATTTTACACAATTACTTTTTTCCACAGTATGTAAATTCACTGTCTAATGGACATCTTTTGTATGTATTATGCATGATTATTATGACACAGAAGTTTGATTGCTATAATGTAGAGCAGCTTTTATCCTGTTACCTCAGATATACCTTTTCAAGCCCTTTACATGTAAACAGTGTACATATCAATTTGCTAATTTGTTTAACCATTTTTCTCATGACTCCGCCTAGATGTATATTGAATATTAACCCATTACGGTTACCTGATTATATAGAGGTTCATTTTGACACATATGTTAATGTTTTTATGTGATCATTGAAAAATGAAAAATGGAGCATTTGTTCCAGAGGAGCAAATACTGTGTTTTCCATAATGATTTGAAAACTTTGAAATTGAAATTGGAAAAATTTACTGGTAGAAATAAGAATCCATATACAATGTATATAAATATTTTAATTGGTAAGCAAGTTTTGTTTTATATAAAGTGGATTATTTATCAATCCTTTTCTCCATAAATACGCCTTTCTATACGCCTTTGCAAACAGAGTAGATCCAGATCAGACGACTCCTATAGGAACCCTCTGATCAGGGTCTGATCTGTTTGCTTATTATGTAGTAAATGATTCTACACTTTCTGCCATGGCCAAAACTTCCAGTGTTCATGTGCTATTATAACTAATCAATTTCATAAATATTCATGATGCCGTTATTTCTTACATGAATATTCATGGAAGAAAGGGTTAAAGGCAAACAGTACAGGTCTTTATCAGTTAGCTACATGTATGAGCATTCTAATCTGGGTCTACACTGATTGCAAATGGTGTGAATGGTGTATCTATATGAGGTTAAGAGTCAATGTTTTCTTTTTATCAATAAACAATTTTATATTTGAAATGTTATATATATAGTCTTTAAAGAAAATCCTCTTCTGTATAGATTATTTAAAAAAAATAATTCTTCATGCAAATCCGAGTTCATAGACTTGTAAGTTGAGATATCAATCAGATAATAATGCTTTGGGTCTTATCATTTATGTTTTAAACGTAGAAAAGGACTGTTTAACCAATATTTTATCTGTTAACCAAATAGCAAGAAAATTTATATTTACGGTCCTTGCAAATATTACGGTCAAAGTCCCGGCAGCTGGTTGCCTGGCATAACACCGTAAAGTTACGGACCTGACCGTTGCAAATTTTTACGGTCAAGACCGTTACATTACGGTGCAATGCCCGGCAACCAGCTGCCGGGACTTTGACCGTAAAATTTTACGGGAATATTGTACAGTGTACGTCCTCTTGATCAGCCTGCGAATAAAGGAAAGGAAAAGGACATGCATATCACATTTCAACAACTTATTATTACAACCTCATGTAATCATAATCAGCAGTAACATAAGAAAAACAAAACACGCATATCATAATTCATCATAATTCAACAACTATCATCACCTCATGTGATCATCATCAGCATTAACATAAGGAAAATTACATGCACGTCATTATTCAACAACTTATCATCACTTCATGTGATCATCATCAGCAGTAGCATAAGGAAAATTACATGCACGTCATTATTCAACAACTTATCATCACCTCATGTGATCATCATCAGCATTAACATAAGGAAAATTACATGCACATCATTATTCAACAACTTATCATCACCTCATGTGATCATCATCAGCATAAGGAAAATTACACGCATATCATTATTCAGCAATTTATCATCACATCATCAGCAGCAGTAACATATGGAAAATTACAGGCATATCATTATTCAACAACTTATCATCACCTTATGTGATCATCATCAGCAGTAGCATAAGGAAAATTACACGCATATCATTATTCAACAACTTATCATCACCTTATGTGATCATCATCAGCAGTAACATAATATTAGTTATGCAGTGCTTAGTGTCCCTAATATGGACTATACACTGCCAGCAAATATTAATATGGGACGAGGCGAAGCCGAGTCCCATATTAATATTTACTGGCAGTGTATAGTCCATATTAGGGACACTAAGCACTGCATAACGAATTTATCTTACCGACTACCTTTAATTTCAAGTATTTACACGCATGTTTGCATCATAGGCCTACATGTATGGCGTTACGTGTGGAAACAGGGGAATGAACTATTGCAAACTTGATATTACAATAGGACCGGTATAAATTACCTCCCTTTAACAGAATTAAAGTAAATATTCTTTATTTACCTCAAATCTCGTTTGTATATTTTATTTTTAATTCTTAACATTGTAAAACTAATTAATGTTTATATTTTACTCCAATTAAAGCATAAATTATATTTATGCATATTTTAAAACTGTAAGGATAAGCATAAATAATTATTATATAATCAATAACACAACAGTTTGAAGTTTGTTTAAACTTAACTTTAATAATGAACAACAGAACAAATAAGAGACGTTTCAACATGGGTAAAACCATCTGTCCACTATCAATGGAAAATCTGTATAATTTTGTCATATTTTTAAAGAAAATCAAATCACTTTTACTGTCTCTAGAGAACCTATATACATGTACGGTACTTCCATATATCACACTTAATCATGAAATGTTGACATTTCTTATATCATATTAATTTACCAAATCACTTTAATAGTTATAATATCGCAGTAAAGTATAAACTCTGTATTGTTTGACAGTTATCTAATAATGTCATATTATCACAATCATGTCAGAGCTTTAGATAGGAGAGATACTGTATATTGATTTACTAAAATCAACGTCTATCAAACACATGTTATGACAACTCATAAGAATTGTCTTTTCTAGATGATTCTAATGAGTATTCACAACGTGGAGAATCACAATGGACTATAAAAAATTGTTGGAAGTATCGTATTTACTGGACATCTCAAGATTATCTAGAACTCTCCCTTATTTGACAGCCATATGCTTTTCTGTTACATATAATAATATTTTATATTTATCACTACAATTTTAAAATATGCATACATATAATTTATGCTTTAATTGAGTTGAAATATAAACATTAATTAGTTTTACAATGATAAAAAAGAAAAAAGAAAATATATAAACGAGATTTGAGGCAAATACAAAATATTTTATTTAATTCTATTAAAGGGAGGTAATTCCCTTGCTTCCCTACGGCAAGATATACACGTAGGCCTATGATGTTTAGATGCGTGTAAATACTTCGCCTCGTCCCATATAAATATTTGCTGTCCATATTAGGGACACTAAGCACTGCATAACTAATAATGATTATGATAAATGAGAGAAAAGCATTCCAACTGTTAACCAAGGGAATTAACTCTTGTAAAGCCATCATAAGGATTTTTAATGATTTTAGTACCCCCATACGGAATCTATGGGGGTTTCTCGTGACCTCTATTGACCAATGGGATGACAAGAATTTTGTAGGAGGTAAGATAATATTAGTTATGCAGTGCTTAGTGTCCCTAATATGGACTATACACTGCCAGCAAATATTAATATGGGACGAGGCGAAGCCGAGTCCCATATTAATATTTACTGGCAGTGTATAGTCCATATTAGGGACACTAAGCACTGCATAACGAATTTATCTTACCGACTACCTTTAATTTCAAGTATTTACACGCATGTTTGCATCATAGGCCTACATGTATGGCGTTACGTGTGGAAACAGGGGAATGAACTATTGCAAACTTGATATTACAATAGGACCGGTATAAATTACCTCCCTTTAACAGAATTAAAGTAAATATTCTTTATTTACCTCAAATCTCGTTTGTATATTTTATTTTTAATTCTTAACATTGTAAAACTAATTAATGTTTATATTTTACTCCAATTAAAGCATAAATTATATTTATGCATATTTTAAAACTGTAAGGATAAGCATAAATAATTATTATATAATCAATAACACAACAGTTTGAAGTTTGTTTAAACTTAACTTTAATAATGAACAACAGAACAAATAAGAGACGTTTCAACATGGGTAAAACCATCTGTCCACTATCAATGGAAAATCTGTATAATTTTGTCATATTTTTAAAGAAAATCAAATCACTTTTACTGTCTCTAGAGAACCTATATACATGTACGGTACTTCCATATATCACACTTAATCATGAAATGTTGACATTTCTTATATCATATTAATTTACCAAATCACTTTAATAGTTATAATATCGCAGTAAAGTATAAACTCTGTATTGTTTGACAGTTATCTAATAATGTCATATTATCACAATCATGTCAGAGCTTTAGATAGGAGAGATACTGTATATTGATTTACTAAAATCAACGTCTATCAAACACATGTTATGACAACTCATAAGAATTGTCTTTTCTAGATGATTCTAATGAGTATTCACAACGTGGAGAATCACAATGGACTATAAAAAATTGTTGGAAGTATCGTATTTACTGGACATCTCAAGATTATCTAGAACTCTCCCTTATTTGACAGCCATATGCTTTTCTGTTACATATAATAATATTTTATATTTATCACTACAATTTTAAAATATGCATACATATAATTTATGCTTTAATTGAGTTGAAATATAAACATTAATTAGTTTTACAATGATAAAAAAGAAAAAAGAAAATATATAAACGAGATTTGAGGCAAATACAAAATATTTTATTTAATTCTATTAAAGGGAGGTAATTCCCTTGCTTCCCTACGGCAAGATATACACGTAGGCCTATGATGTTTAGATGCGTGTAAATACTTCGCCTCGTCCCATATAAATATTTGCTGTCCATATTAGGGACACTAAGCACTGCATAACTAATAATGATTATGATAAATGAGAGAAAAGCATTCCAACTGTTAACCAAGGGAATTAACTCTTGTAAAGCCATCATAAGGATTTTTAATGATTTTAGTACCCCCATACGGAATCTATGGGGGTTTCTCGTGACCTCTATTGACCAATGGGATGACAAGAATTTTGTAGGAGGTAAGATAAGGAAAATTACACGCATATCATTATTCAACAACTTATCATCACCTTATGTGATCATCATCAGCAGTAACATAAGGAAAACAAGGGCATGTTGTATTGCGATGCAAGACATGAGTCCCCCACCGGACTGAAAAAAACCTCCACTCTCCCCACCCCACCCACCCATGGTGTGGTTTACCATGGTATATACATGACCACCTGAATGGTATTAGTACCTACTTTCATACATTGAATCAGTAAATAAAAAGTTATTGTCACGACAAGAAAATATGAAATAGGGAAGTAACTCCAAAAATATTGATGCATGAATTATTGCCCTTGTGCATGACACTACATCTCATCACGCTTGTTCCATATAAGAAGTTTCAAATCAATTGAACCAGTACATAAAGAGTTATTAACTGGACAAGAAAATATGAAAAGGGGAATAACTCCAACAATATAGATGCTAGAGTTATGGCCCTTGTGCATGACACTACCCCTCATCATGTATGTTCCATATGTGAAGTTTCAAATCAATTGAACCAGTAGAGAAAGAGTTATTGTCCGGACAAAAAAATATGAAAAAGGGGAATAACTCCAAAAATATTGATGCTAGAATTATGGCCCTTGTGCATGACACTACTCCTGATCATGCTTCTTCAATGTGTGAAGTTATAATGAATTTGGCCTAACTTTGTAGGAGATATTGCCCGGACACGAAGTGTGACAGACGAACTGACAAGAAAATATGAAAAAGGGGAATAAATCCAAAAATATTGATGCTAGAGTTATGGCCCTTGTGTATGACACTACCCCTCATCATGATTGTTCCATATGTGAAGTTTCAAATCAATTGAACCAGTAGATAAAGAGTTATTGTCCGGACAAAAAAATATGTAAAAGGGGAATAACTCAAAAAATATTGATGCTAGAGTTATGAACATTGTGAATGACACTAGCCCTCATCATGCTTCTTCAATGTGTGAAGTTATAATGAATTTGGCATAACTTTGTAGGAGATATGGCCCGGACACGAAGCGTGACAGACGGACAGACGGACAGACGGACGGACAGACGGACAGACGGACAGACAGACGGAATCGAGCAAACCTATAGTCCCCCAACCGGTAACCGGTGGGGGACTAATTACACGCATATCATTATTCAACAACTTATCAACAACCTCATGTGATCATCATCATCAGTGATTTCCTCACCAATTTTGTGTAACTCACCTCTGGTAACAGGACGCTCGCCTCCAACACAGGTGGGCCAAAGTCAACTGATGTGTCCATTTCTGTTAATGGGACGCTCGCCTCCAACACAGGTGGGCCAAAGTCAACTGATGTGTCCATTTCTGTTAATGGGACGCTCGCCTCCAACACACATCATCTTCCTCGTCACTGCTATCCTCGTACGCCATGACCATGCGTAATGCCTGTAGACAATATAATTTATACTTTCACTACTACTACTGCATGTACTACCACTACCATCAATGCGTGTAGTAAATGTAGTCTAAGTGGAACACTTATATATTAACCCTTTACTCTATAAATATTCATTTAAGACAATGATTATAAATTATATTAATGTATAGAATCGCACGTGAACATGGCAAATTTTGATCTTGACAAACACTGTAGAACAATAGCTATGTTATATCACAAGCAGACAGAGTAGACCCTGATCAGATAGCTCCTATACGCATAGGCGTATAAAGGCGTATTTATGGAGTAAAGGGTTAACCCTTTATATTATATCATACACAAACAGAGCAGACACCAACTCTCTCATTGATCATCAGATAGGTGAATATATATTTATACCAAATCAGACGAGCATTTACGCCACACGTGGTTCATGTTTATATTTGGATATGAACACAGGAATCTGATCTTCATTATTCTGTCATATTACTTTTAATTACACCTAAATCTGAGAGTCGCTTAAGACAGGTACTTTTGTATATCTAAGTAAAATTAGCAGAATGAGAGCGGGCGAAGGTCTAAACTAATACCATGGTATCCAAAATAAATTGTTGCCCAGGATTAGTTGGCTCTGGATCAACCGGCCCTTCCTCTGTCTGTACGTTGGACACTGTGGTTAGGTCGCGTGCACCTGTGGATCGAGCAGCCCCCTCTTCATACTGTGAAATAATTAAATATGCATAACAAAAACAACAAATTAACGAGTACAGAAACGGACACTCGAGTACTCGGTCAGTCTTACGATCGAGTACTCGGATGCGGCAACAATCAATAGCTGATCAAAATTGTATTCCATACTCTCATATAACTAAAGAATTAGAAGCGCACTAGGCTTCATGCAACGACACATGTGCACTCAATTAGGGACTGTATGACCCCTCTTAGCATCTTTTTAGGTTCCGCCGAGGGTGACAGGGGTGAAATAAACAAGCCTGTCAAACAGGTAATCTACATCATTTGCACAGTGTCAGTGGCCCTTTGTCGGACAAAAGAAACTTTTTTTTTTATTTGTGCGAGATTTCGAGTAATAAATCTGATAACCGGTACTCATGTCAATGCCTATAATATATTATTATATGAAGGAAAAGTAACAGAGCAGACCCTGATCAGACGGATTCTTTAAGAGCCGTCTGAGCTTGGTCTATCCTGTTTGCAATTACGTGAAATACGTTTTCATTAGGGAATGGGCAATAATACTGATTCTGTTCATTAAACTTACCAGCCACGTGACCAAGATGTCAGTATACCAAGGCAGATAACCCCATACAATTAAGAGTTTAACCCTTAACATGTGGAAACCGAGTATACAAGATCTTCGCAAACAGTGCAGAGCCCCCTCCCCATCGAAGGGCTCCTGAGGTAGCCTTTTGGTCAAGATCTGCATTGTTAATCATGATTACCATTTTTTCAGTTATAGTTTTTATACAACCTTTTGTTTAATTAATGTTCAGAAAAGGATGAACCAATTCTTATTACTCAGCAGATTACGGGTTTATCTGAGGGAACCCTTCCATTAGTGTCTAAACTGTTTGTCATAATAAGCATTTTTTTCATTGATAAGTTTTTATACAATTTTTTGTTTGATCAATATTCAGAAGAGGATGAGCCAAATTGAATTCTTCAGCAGTATTCATGGTTTATCTTATCTTAATTATGACGTCACATATTGTCTTTATTTTGAAGGTCATGTATGTATATATATTTACATTCGCCCTGCAACGTCCTTATATAACCTTATTCTAAAAAGAAAGTTGCATTTTCCAATGAACGTTCATTTCAATACCGGATCCGTTGAAATATAAGAAATACAATGGAATATAAATATAAGAAATGAATGACTTGCTCCCGGTGTTCATGAGGTTATGCAACGCATAGCTTTACGAGCAAAGATTCACGTGAAGCCCTTCGGGCTTCACTAACTTTGCTCGTAAAGCTATGCGTTGCATAACCTCATGAACACCGGAAGCACATCATTCATTTCTTAAGTGAGCACTTAATTCATGCGTGCTTCTGGTAATGCTATGAACTTATGAATGTCATTTCCTAATCACCTCTATGACTTTTATTATATACAGTAAAACCTCTCTATAACGACCACTAAATTACATCTATTATTTTGTGTTAAAAGCAAGTGGCTGCTTGAAGCAAGGTGAAAGTAAAACAGAACGCTCCTATGGGAGCGTTCTGTTTACCTTTCACCTTGCTTTAAGCATCCACCTGCTCTAACTACAAACTAATCAACACAATTTAGTGGTCGTTATAGATAGGTTTTACTGTACTTTTAAAATGTAATTGTATTCTTGATTAACAGGATATCCAGACAAGCGAGGCCCAATATGCTACAGTTGTAAATCACGTTTGTTGTCTGAACCGTTTAACGCAATAGAGGTCTGTGCCATCGATGAGGTAAATATAATTATTTTACCCTTGACTCTACTAACATTTGCACACGGTTTGTATCCACATGAGATGCCGAATACATATAGAGCAGAACATTATCAGACATCTCCTGCATGTATCGCGTGATTTACTCTGTTTACAAATGCGTTAAAAGATGTATCTATAAAGTACAGTATAAGATATCAAGTAAGTAAACAACTATACGAAAGTGTTGGAACGCGTATGTCACCTGTCGGCAGAAGTTTGGCGAAATATGAGTGGCGCAAAAATACCTGACAGAAATACGGAAAACAACATAGTTGTATAAGTTACGCAAAAATACCTGACAGAAATACGGAAAACAACAGATTTGTATGAGTTACGCAAAAATACCTGACAGAAATACTGAAAACAACAGAGTGTTGAGCCCCTATAAGTGTCATCTTGCTCAACCAGGCGACACAAAGCCTATCTGTAGACCGTATTTCATATTCCATCTTTCAGGTATGCAGTATATCTCAAACCGTCTTATTCTCAGAGATCCTTTACTGCAGCGGTTGTAGTCAGAAGCATGTAAGTCAGTTTATCTCTAGTACATAGCAGTTCATTAGAAAAGAGGCGTGGCTCTGACATGGCACCCAGATATTGTCTGCGACCAAGATAGTAGACTGACACTTATATATGTACTGACCTTTGCAAACTAGTTCACACAGATACATACCTTCAAATCAGAAATAGACTGATCCATAATACTTAGGGGGAAATGCACTTAACTCTTTACTCAATGAATACGCATTTCTGCGCATTTGCGAACATTTGTGTCCATGTCCTATCATACCTATCCATCTTATTATTTTTTATGATGCCAGTATTTCTTACTTGAATCATCAAGGGGTTAAATGAGTAAAAGGGAATTATGTTATCAAAACATGATACACAGACTGATACGTATCCAAGTCATGCATCGCCACAATCATCTATGCTATACAATACAATACAAACTTTATTTAAAGTCAGTGCATATATAACAATGTAACATTAGCTACGTATAGCTATTTACCGACATTAGATCACAGTAAGAACACATGACGTACAAACAGATGGATAAGAACAATACAGACACAAATACAATCAATTAAAATGACAGATCATATAAGATACAGAATTACAATTACAAAACACGCAGCTGATTCCCAGGTTTAGGAAGCAGGTACATGTACTGCCTATGGTTAAACGAGAATATAGAGTTAAATTATGTTTAGAGGGCATCAATTACACATAAGGCCTTAACATTATATGTTAAAAAGTGTATCTTACATAAATGCGTACAGGTCAGGTTTCAGATCAGATGTCGAGAGACTTGACATCAGATCAGGGTCCAGCCTGGCTGGAGGCTGTAAATCAATTCACTTCAAATAAAACTTTCTTTAAAGTCCATTGCATTTTACAACATAATATTAAGTATAATCTCCGACGTACAAGCAAACGTAAAACAATACATACACTTATATTTTATGATCAATTAAATTATCAGATTGTTTAAATTTTAGAAGTGCATTTACAACGGTTTACACACACTTGATTTTCGCTTTTAGGAATCAAGTATATGTATTACCTATAATCAGTAAGAGAACATTTAAAAGTATATTTAGAGAGAGAAAGTAAAAATATTAGCATACATATCACTAATGCATACAAATTAAATTTTAATGTTACTAACGTGCATCTTGCATCTATGCATTCAGGTTGGGTTCAGATTGGATTTCAATATACTTGGCAGCCAATCATAATCCAGTCTGGAGACTGTAAAAGTTATACAGAGCGAATCTGTCAGGAATTTTGCTGATATTGACCTAAGTCTATGTCTATGTTTAGATTTACAATAAGGACTGAATAGTAAAAGCATAATAGTGCGACTGCTTAAGGAGGCATAATAGTGCGACTGCTTAAGGAGATTAAGATCGATATCCCCATAACTGGTTTAAGAAGACTGATCAGCAAAATTCATCACGGTACATGAAATCACATAAACATAAACCTGCTAAACTTTCTATTCCCGAATTGAGGGCTATTATATAGCAGGTATCAGAAAGCAACAAGCAGAAAAGCTTCAAGCAAGCAAAGCGACACACAGGAAAATAAGTTGCAACGTGCAACATCTATAAATTAAACTCTGTATATTTAGGATAACAATAATGAAGCAGAAAAAAGCGTCAAATAAAAGCGATAAGCAAACACAAGCACAAAAGAAAGCACAAATGCAGTGTAAGAGTTTTGAGGCCATATCTTGGAACTTCTTACCTGAGGGACTTAACTGTTGTATTTGTGTATCTAAAGGAGTAAGAATGAGATTTTATTTTAATCAAATCATGGAGATAAGATTGTGTATCTTTTTCTTTAAATTATTTTGAAGGTTTCTATTGCCATGTATCTTAATCCTCTAATTTTAAGCGTTGGCAGTTTTGATTTTTGTAGCAAACCATCATGGTCTGAATCATAATCGTTATAAGCTCTTTTCTGCAAATTTTCTATCTTTTGTGTATTTGTTTCTCCACAGAAATGCCAGGTTAATGGACAGAAGTTGAAATTTGAGAGAATAAAAGAATAGAATATATTGAGTTTACCGAATTGGCAAAGATATTTTCCAATACGTTTCAGCACATTTAATTGTCGTAAGGCCTTTTTGCATATATTTGAAACATGAGATTCGAAATTTAGCCTAAAATCAAAAGTGACCACAAGTAGATTTACTTCGTCCTCACAAATTATTTCGTTTCCTGATAGATTAAAAGACAAGTTACATTTCTGGGTTTTAGATCCTATAGCTATTGCCTGAAACTGATCTGGGTTTACTTGCATTCTGTTGTTGGAAAACCAATTTATTTGAGAAAGGCTGTCCTGTTCTAGGGTTGATTTTACTTTGCTAAGATCATGATCTGCACAAGATAAAGTGTTATCATCCGCATAATTATACAATTTGCTGTCGTTTACAAAATAAAAGATGACATTTAAAATATATATTAAACAGTACCGGGCCTAGAATAGAGCCTTGAGGAACGCCTTTATATACTTCTTGAAAATCGGTTTTAAACTGCCCTATTTTAACACACTGTTTCCTGTTGCTTAGATAGCTGTCAATTAGAGTTAAAGAGTTTTCAGATGGTTTAGTTTAAGAGTTAGTAGATCATGTGGTAAACAGTCAAAGGCGTTTAACAGATCAGTTAATATTGATGTTATGTATTTATTTTCATCTAAAGCTTGTTTGCAGTCCTCAGTAATTCTAAGTACATTGTATAGTTGTTTGGTAGCCATATCCTGATCGAAATGCTGATACATATGGATTGAAATGTTGCTCAAAGAAATCTGTCAATTGTGTGTTTATTGATCTTGCAAATATTTTAGATATAGTTGGTAGTATGCTTACAGGTCGATAATTTCCTTTTCTAGAGTACTCTTTTTTAGCTCACCTGAGCCGAAGTCTCAGGATGAGCTATTGTGACCGCGATCCGTCCGTCGTCCGTCCACATTTTCAAACGACATCTCTGAAACTGCTGACTGCTGAAACTGATTTTAACCAAATTTTGTCAGAAGCATCAGTGGCTTGGGGGAACGAAATATTGTTCACATTATGACCCCCGGGCCAAAAATGACCCCGCCCTAGGGCTTATCAGTTTGTCAGAGGAAACTCTTTAAAAATCTTCTTCTCTGAAACTGTAAAGCCTAGACTTTTGATAGTTGGCATGTAGCATGATCTTATGGTCCTCTACAAAGATTGTTCAAATTATGACCCCGGGCGAAAAATGGCCCCGCCCTGGGGCTTATCAGTTTTTCATAGGAAAGTCTTTCAAAATCTTCTTCTCTGAAACTGTAAGGCCCAGACCTTTGATATTTGGTATGTAGCATGATCTAATGGTCCTCTACAAAGATTGTTCAAATTATGACTCCTGGGTCAAAATGGCCCCGCCCCAGGGCTTATCAGTTTTTCATAGGAAAATCTTTAAAAATCTTCTTCTCTGAAACTGTAAGGCCTAGACTTTTAATATTTTGGCATGTAGCATGATCTTATGGTCCTCTACAAAGATTGTTCAAATTATGACCCCAGGCCAAAAATGGCCGCGCCCAAGGGCTTATCAGTTTTTCATAGGAAAATCTTCTTTTCTGAAACTGTAAGGCCAAGACTTTTGATATTTGTCATTTAGCATGATCTTATGTCCTCTACAAAGATTGTTCAAATTATGACTCTGGGCCAAAAATGGCCCCGCCCAAGGGCTTATCAGTTTTTCATAGGAAAATCTTTAAAAATCTTCTTCTCTAATACTGTAAGGCCTAGACCTTTGATATTTGGCATGTAGCATGGTCTAATGGACCTCTAAAAAGATTGTTCAAATTATGACCCTGTACCGAAAATGGCCCCGCCCAGGGGCTTATCAGTTTTTCATAGGAAAATCTTTAAAAATGTTTTTGTCTGAAACTGTTAGGCCTAGACCTTTGATATTTGGAATGTGGCATGATGTAATGGTTCTCTACAAAGATTGTTCAAATTATGATCCCTGGGCAAAAAATGGCCCGCCCAAGGGCTTATCAGTTTTTCATAGGAAAATCTTTAAACATCTTAAACTGTGAGGCTTAGACCTTTGATGTTTGGTATGTAACATGTTCTAATGGTCCTCTATGTAGCTTGGCTTATGGTCCTCTGCCAAGAATGTTCAACTTACGACCCTGGCCTCTGGACAAAAATGGCCCCGTCCTAGGGGTTATCTCAGGTGAGCGCTTCAGGGCCTCATGGCCCTCTTGTCTTGTGTAGAGGTGCGACTTGTGCAATTTTCAGATCTTCTGGAAAGATTGAAGTTTTAAAAGATTTGTTGACTATTGAAGTGATATAGCTAGAAGAAGTAGGTTTAGCCAGTTTTAGTAACTTTGCAGATATACCATCAATACCAGTAGCTTTTAACAGTGATTGAAATTGATTTAACTGATTGACCATGCATATATGTTAAAAGAGGACTAAATGATGTTATATGGCTTTCAAATGTTTAATTAATATCTTAACAATGCGTGATGCGGTTCACCATATCATCAGCCGCAGTTGAAAGTATTATGACGTCATGACTTTGTTGTCATAACGTCGGCACTTCCTGTAATTTTAAAGAGAGACAAACGTTTGAATCACAAACTAATGGCATTCAGGGTTGGTTTGTATTATTCAAGCCTAGCTGAAACACTATCTGTCTTTAATTTAAAAAGGAAATATTTCATATTGAAGGGGTTTGCTTCCGCATTTTTCTAAATGTTCGCTTAAAGGAATTAAATATATTAAATGTAGTTTCCTATACCAGGAATTCAGTACAATTTTAATTTGAGTTACATTACTTGGATTAGATATACTTACTTTACATGTGTAACCAAAGCCAATGTTGTCAAGCATTTTAATATAGATCTATATTTATATTTAAATAAATATAGATCTATATACTTTTATAAAATCAATACCTTTCCACAAGAATTCGTCATAACAATTTTCAACAAGCAATATAGTGTGAAGTTTTCAAAGTTTGAGAACCTTTTCAAAAAGCAATATCGTTCTAACGGACCGTTTGAAATTCGGCCGATTTATTCGGAAAGGTTTGACCGAAGAATAGATCGCACCATAATAATTTGATTATTTTGTTACAGACTCCAATGAACACAGTTATCAGACCACCAGTGGTAGTTGCCAGCATGTCCGTTGCTGCTGACATCACTGCTGAGTCTACTGGCTCCACAAGACCAACAGACCCAGAGCCTGAGCCTGAGTCCTTCAATGTCAACACATCATTCCAACGTCCAGACACTATGGAGGAAAGCTTCATTGAAGAACCAATTCCTGCTGACATTCCAATCCTCGACACACCCACAACATATGAAGTGGTAGAAGGTGGTACACTGAAGGGCGGGAAGATGTTGCTTGGCAACATTGGCTTTGGTTACACATGTAAAGTAAGTACATGTATATCTAATCCAAGTAATGTAACTCAAATGAAAATTGTACTGAATTCCTGGTATAGGAAACTACATTTAATATATAGAGGATCTGTTGCGAGTTGTCTTTTAAGATAACATGTTCCTAAACGAGCCTTAGAAAATGTCATTAAGCGAGCCTTAGCGAGCTTAATAACATTTTCTTGGTGAGTTTAGGAACATGTGATCTTAAAAGACAACGAGCATCAGATTCTTTTTCTCACATATCAAAATAAGTGCATTTTCGCCGTTTAAAATGACGTGTTAATATCGGTTTCCATGGTTTGACGTCATATATATGACGTATGTCGTCATATATGTTCTAAAGTGATCTTACACGTGTTACAGATAAGGAAATCTTAACCCGTTGTTCTAACTCGGAGATAAGGGAAGGTATGTGAGAAATTTAATTATGTCTTCCCCATATTTATATGGGGGAGACATATTGTTTTCGTGAGAGTTGTCTGTCTGTCTGTCCGTCACACTTTTTGTCCGGACGATAACTTCAATATGCCTGTGCCAGTTGATTGAAACTTCATATATGGAAAGAGTATAATAAGAGGAAGTGTCATGCACAAGGCCCATAACTCTGGCTTCACTAATATAGGAGTTATTGCCCTTTGTAAAAATTCATACTTTTTTTGTCCGGACGATAACTCCTATATGGCTCATGCCATTGGATTGAAACTTCATATATGGAAAAAGCATAATGAGAGGAAGTGTCATGCACAAGGTCCCTAACTCTGGCTTCACTAATATAGGAGTTATTGCCCCTTGTAAAAAAATTCACTTTTTTGTCCGGATGATAACTTCTTTATGCTTCATGCAATTGCATTTAAACTTCATATATGGAAATATAATGATGAGAGGAAGTCTCATGCACAAGGTCCATAACTCTGGCTTCACTAATATAGGAGTTTTTGCCCCTTGTAAAACAAATTCACACTTGTTTGTCCGGACGATAACTCCTATATGGCTCATGCCATTGGATTGAAACTTCATATATGGAAATAGCATAATGAGAGGAAGTGTCATACACAAGGTCCATACATCTGGCTTCATCAATATAGGAGTTATTGCCCCTTGTAAAAAAATTCACACATTTTGTCTGGACGATAACTCCTATATGGCTCGTGCCATTGGACTGAAACTTCATACATGGAAAGATAATGACAAGAGGAAGTGTCATGCACAAGGTGCATAACTCTGGTTTCACTAATATTGGAGTTATTGCCCTTTGTAAAAAAATCACATTTTTTTGTCAGGACGATAACTCATATATTGCACATGCAATTAGAGTGAAACTTCATACATAGAAAGATCATGATAAGAGAAAGTGCCATGCATAAAATCCTTAACTCGGGCTTCAATTAATTTAGAGTTATTGCCCCTTGTACATTTGTTTAATGCTTTCTTGTCAGGACGATAACTCCTACATGGCTCTTGCCATCGTATTGAAACTTCATACATGGAAAGAGCATGATGAGAGAAAGTGTCATGAACAAGGGCCATAACTCTGGCTTCAATAATTTTGGAGTTATTGCCCTTTGTTACATTTTAGCCGATCAATAACTCCTGTTCGACTGATGCTATTGGAATGACATTGGCATGATGAAAGTAAGTGTCATGCACAAGGGCCATAACTCTGGTATCAATATTTTTGGAGTTATTAGCTGTTAACCATTTTCCTCTTGAAAATGTGGTGTGGAAAGCGCATGATGAAGGGAAGTATCATTCATCAAGTCCATAACATTTTTAGTGATTTCCTTTTACATATTGTTTTTAATAGAGGGGAGACATCCGTTTTTGTGACAAAAACCTCTAGTTCCTTTAAGCGAACATTTAGAAAAATGCGAAAGCAAAACCCTTGAATATGAAAGATTTCCTTTTTAAATTAAAGACAGATAGTGTTTCAGCTAGGCTTGAATAATACAAACCAACCCTGAATGCCATTAGTTTGTGATTCAAACGTTTGTCTCTCTTTAAAATTACAGGAAGTGCCGACGTTATGACAACAAAGGCATGACGTCATAATACTTTCAACTGCGGCTGATGATATGGTGAACCGCATCACGCATTGTTAAGATATTAATTAAACATTTTAAAGCCATATAACATCATTTAGTCCTCTTTTAACATATATGCATAGTCAATCAGTTAAATCAATTTCAATCACTTTTAAATACAATTGGTGTTTATGGTGTTAATATTGTATGTTGCTGTATGGTGTTAATATTGTATGTTGCTATTTATTGCAATTATCACATCCCATTTATGTTTCAGATAACTCGTGGAAATGTCACCTTCTGGTGGTGCAACCACAGAAGTATGGCCCGACGATGCCCATCTACGGTGGTGCAACGAGGTGAAGACCACAGAGTTGGAAGACATTCACATGACCGTCCAGCAGATACCGGTATGAGACATCGGGTCAAGATTGCCAAGCAGGTGTGTACATGCGACTTTTTTTGCTAATATAAAACAATTTGTTTATATTTACAAACTACTGAATATCATTATTATTGAAAGCATGCATAGAACATTTGAATGAAATCGGGTCAAGATTGCCAAGCATGTGTGTACATTCATAGTATACACAGAACAATTTGAATGAAAATAATGTGCAGTTATATAGATATATACATGTAATGATAATAATAATGAATCCATAATGCGGATATCAAATTTTATCATATATCTTAAGATAACATGAATTTACTTGAATTAAATTTTGTTTTATTTCATTTAGGTGAAGTCCTCCGCCAAGTCAAACCTGTTCGTCTCAGCGAAAGTGCTTGTGGAAACAGCTTTTGAGGAGCAACTCACAGTCTCTGACTTCAACCTCCCCAACCAGGACCTACTAGCCAGGCGAGTTAACCGCTCCCGTCAGATGATGCATCCAGCAGAGCCCAGAGGAGTAGACTTTAAGCTAGCACATTATGCCATACCAGAGGGTTATTTGCGTCATGACATCAACATTGATGGAGCAAGACACCTGATCTTCAGCACAGACACCAGCTGGAAGGACTGCAGACGGCCAAGCGGTGGTATGTAGATGGCACCTTTAAGGTCCTGTAAAAGATCCGTTCGGACAGTTCTACAACATACATGCCTTCATGAAGAACGATGACGGTGATACAAAGCAGGTGCCTTTAGTGTTCATCTTCATGAGTCAACGGCGAAAAAAATACTACAGGAAAGTCTAAAAGGTATATAGTATAGCCAATATATAATTAACATATTTATCACATAACATCCCTTGTATTCGAGCTATAAAATCACCTTACATATCTCTATATATTACATGCTTTGTAATGTCATGTAGAAAAACCAATAAGTCATATGTGCTTATAGGCATTTTAAATACACAGTGTCCAGCTGTGCTGATTATTATGTCTCCCCCATTTATGGGGAGATATATTGTTTTTGCCAGAGTTGTCTGTCTGTCCGTCCGTCCGCCCGTCTGTCTGTCACAAACTTGTGTCGCGCGTATCTCTGAAACCAGTTGGGCTAGAGTCACCAAACTTCACAGGAATGTTCACCAGCATGAGTTGTTGTGCACCTGGGTTTTTTGAATTGTCTCCCTTTGATAATTTTGGAGTTATTGCCCCTGATGACTTAAAATTAGAAAAACTTTGTGTCGCGCGTATCACCCAAACCGCTGGTACTAGAGTCACCAAACTTCACAGGAATGTTCACCAGCATGAGTTGTTGTGCACCTATGGTTTTTGAATTGTCTCCCCCTGATAATTCTTGAGTTATTGCCCCTGATATGAATACTTAAATTTATACAAACTTTGTGTCGCGCGTATCTCTGAAACCAGTAGGGCTAGAGTCACCAAACTTCACAGGATTGTTCACAAGCAGGAGTTGTTTTGCTCTTGGGTTTTTGGAATTGTCTCCCCCTGTTAACTTTGGAGTTACTGCCCCTGATGACTTAAAATTAGACAAACTTTACTTAGTGTCGTGCATATCTCTGAAACCACTAGGGCTAGTCACCAAACTTCACAGGAATGTTCACCAGCATGAGTTGTTGTACAACTGGGATTTTTGAATTGTCTTCCCTTGATAACTTTGGAGTTATTGCCCCTGATATGATTACTTAAAATTAGAGAAACTTTGTGTCATGCATATCTTTAAAACCACTAGGGCTAGAGTCACCAATCTTCACAGGAATGTTCACCAGCATGAGTTGTTGTGTACCTGTTTTTTTTTAATTGTCTCCCCCTGATAATTCTTGAGTTACAGCCCTTGATATGTTAACTTAAAATTAGAGAAACTTTGTGCTGCCTGTATCTCTGAAACCAGTAGGGCTAGAGTAACCAAACTTCACAGGAATGTTCACCAGCATGAGTTGTTGTGCATCTGGGATTTTAATTGTCTCCCCCTGATAACTTTGGAGTTACTGCCCCTTATGACTTAAATAAGAGAAACTTTACTTTGTGTCACATGTATCTCTGAAACCACTAGTACTAGAATCACCAAACTTCACAAGAATGTTGATTAGCATGTGCTTTTGTGTACCTGGGGCTTTTGAATTGTCTCCCCCTGACAATGTTGGAGTTATTGGCCCTGATGACTTAAACATTAGACCCTGATAAGTTTGGAGTTACAGACATTACACTTGTGTATTGGAAAGAGAATGGGAGGGGGAGACATCTGTTTTTGTGACAAAAACAAACCTCTAGTTAATACCCTGGAGTGCTCCTGCAGTGTCAAGTCAGGGTCAATGACCATACTAGAAAAAGTTATGCAATTATACCTTGATCCAGGTACATATGCAAGTAAGTGCTGGACAGTACATAGTGCCAGTATCTGTGTTAGTTGGCCATTAAAGATATTTTTTGACACGGTATAGATCTGATTCTGCAGGTTGTTTTTTAAAGCAAGAACTTTTTTTTATAGAAATAAAATCGCATGAGCAAACAGAGTAGACCCATCCATATCAGACAGCTCGTATAGAATGTCTTATAAAATAAAATCTTACACTGTCATTTTTACAATGTATTTCTATATAATTTCAGACAGTGAATGTGATGACATCCCCAAACAATGTGAGAGGATTTGTCATGGAATTTGAGCCAGCGGCATGGTCTGCAATCAGACGGGTCTTCCCTGTGTGCAAACTGAATGGATTTGCCTTCCAGTGGATCCAGGCGGTTTGGCGCAAAGTGCAGGTTTGTAATTATCTCTTATCTACATTTTTAAATTTTTTATATAAAATAGTTATAATTTTCATTCTGCCAACTAAACAATAAGGAGGAAAATTGAATGAATAAATGTTAGAATAAAGGATGTCTGAAATGGGTGATAAAAGACTGAAATAATGTAAATGTTGGTGAGTTTAAATTGTCCATAAATATATTACTTGTTTATTTTCAGGATAAGGGATTGTCAGGGGCGTACCAGAACGACGCTGGGACCCATTCCTTTGTACCGAAGTTACTGGTCCTCGCTCTACTTCCAGAGGAACATATCCTGCCTGCATTTCAACACCTCCAGCAGATTGCCACCGACCCTCTCCAGTCTCTTATGGATTATGAAGACTCAACGTGGGTGCATGTATACTGGACCCCAGCAGATTGGTCTGTCTACGGTCACTCCATCCGGACAAACAACGATTGTGAAGGTAATAACTATTTAGAGACACTAGTGTTAAAAATATTAGTAATTAGGATTGCCAGTTTTCTGTAGAAACATATAGTGAAAATCCTCTCCTCTGATTATCTGTCAAGCTATATCAGGGTCATCATGGTCCTCTTGTTTACATTCTATTTTTTATAGTATCTAGAGACCAGTTACTATGTAACTCGGTGTTTGCATTCAGAACTGAGAGGAATGGAAGGAGATGACTGTATTTCTTTGGTTCTGCTCTAAGTAAATATACACAGTATATATTATTATCACTTGGTTTGTAGGGGGTTAAAACTTATTTGTTTAAATTTGCTGCATAGAATACTTCTGGATACCCTACATGATACATGTATATAATACAAGAAATATTGGTCTCTTTTCAGGCTGGCATCGTCGTTTGAACTTCCGGAGTGTTGGCCCACCACCCTTCTACAACCTGGTAGATCAGCTGCATCGGGAATCCCAGAGACTACCACATCAAATTCGCCTTGTGACTGAGAAGAAACTTAAGAAACTTTAGAGGAACCCCAAAGCATCAATGCAGAAGATGTTCGCCGTGTGGGAAGCCTATGAGGCTGGGTGTATGACATATGATGTCTTGAAGCAACTCTTACAGATTTATGGCCCCAGTGTGTAGATTGTGACTATGTGTAAATAGACAGTGACCATGATGTGTAAATAAGAGTGAGATCTGTGTGAATTTCTTTTAGTATCCTTTACTCCTGAAATACACCTTGCAAACAGAGTAGACCCAAAGATTCGTCTGATCTGAGTCTGCTCTGGTTGTATATGATATTATAAAGATATGATTCATTAGTTTCCAATGGGCAAAAATTCTTATATATTAATATTAAGGTAATCATTTTTAATGGAGTAGATTATTACTAAGTTAGTGTAAATCATATATGTCCAGTGTGCTATGTGTGTAAATTTCCTTTATTAACGCTGCGCACTCTTACACTCCGTAAATATGTCTTTCTTAAGCATTACAAACAGAGTAGACCCAAATCATACGGCTGCTGTAGGATTTTGACTTATACCATGACTATGTCCAATGTGCTATGTTTGTGATTTTCCTCTTTACTCCAGAAATATGCCATTCTACGCCTTGCAAACAGTAGACCCAAATTAGATGGCCCCTGTAATCTTTTTTCCTGGCATCATTTTTCATACATGAAGTTGTGATGTGTCCAATGTACTAACCATATAATACTTATGCCCAGTGTGCTATGTATATCCAATGTGCTATGTTTAAGTGATCGCATTAGAGGGGTTCTACTGTATATCATTATGAAAACTCGTCTAATTAATATTCATGATTTCATTACTTCTCAGATGAATAATCATAAGATAAACAGTAATAACTATAATGAGCATGACAGCTAAGATCCATATGAAATAATGATCTGGATCCCAGCTGTTTGGCATCTGTTCATTAATTTCAGATCTGAATATTTTGAACTAACTGGAAATAAAAACTTCTCAAGATCAAATTTTCAGCAGACATATTTGTTTTCAGTCTGACTAGGGTTTACCTGTTACTTCATGAATGGTCATGGAAGAAATAATGACACCATGAAAAATAAATAAGATGAATACTTTTACAGAAACATTATCAATACAGGAATTTGTTTTACCCTGGAAAAAATTGCAGATTCAGATTTGTATTATTTCATAAGCCAACAGAGCAGACCCTGATCAGACCAGTGTACTAATCATATTATGTCCAGTGTGCTATTTCCAATGTGCTATGTGTGAATTTCCTCTTAACTCTTCAATATGCCATTCTACGCCTTGCAAACAGAGTAGACCCAAATCAGACAACTCCTGTAATACTTTTAATTTATATGTATGTCATCATTTTTCTTAGTTATATGAAGTTGTGATTTGTAAATCATATAATAACATGTCCAATGTACTATGTGTGTGAATTTAACCAATTCCTTCATATAAATGTATTCCACGCATTGGCAAACAGATTAGACCAAGATCAAATGGACCCTAGGGGAGCCGTCTGATCAGGGTCTGCTCTGTTTGCTAATGGAATTCCGCATTTCATTATAACCCATGAATATTCAGTCGGTACTGAAAACATAGAACAGGGAAAGGGTTTCAGTCGGTACTGAAAACATAGAACAGGGAAAGGGTTTCAGTCGGTACTGAAAACATAGAACAGGGAAAGGGTTTCAGTCGGTACTGAAAACATAGAACAGGGAAAGGGTTTCAGTCGGTACTGAAAACATAGAACAGGGAAAGGGTTAACTGCAAATTCGTCTGATCAGTGCTATGTGTGAACTTTAAAGTTGTTATCTCACCAAACTAAATAGAATCATTTTAGTTATTTAAGTTATTTCAGGTATACTTTATTTCCATTATAAATAGCTTTCTTAAGATGAAGGTGCTGGCATCTTAATATTCAATTTTTGACAGCTTTAAATATGAACATAATTTTCTTAAAAATTGTTTGTATAGTATTTTTCATGAGGACTTGTATGTGAAATAAAATTGGTGATTTTTTTATTATATAGAGAGTCTGTGACCCATAACAGTTCTCTTTCACACTCCAATGCTTATGATTGAGTACCATTAGCTTTGCCACACCTTTATTTTCACAGTTTGAGTAACGATTCTTGGTATGTACCATACAAAGAAGTCAATTACAGTTATACATTCATAGGTTAAGGATATAAGAATGCAATGAAGGTTAGAACGTAAATAAAAATTGTCAATTATGATTTTGATGTGAACCTTAACATGGAAATAAGTCAAATGCAATGAAGGTTCGAAATTAAATAGAAATGGAAATAAGTCATTTTTAAGTCAAAGTTCATATTCAAAGTTATTAATGTAATCTAATGAACAATATAATCTATGAAACTGCGTTATAATATAATAAAATAAGTGTTTTTCATTGGGTACATCTTGACTTTAGAGTGGGTACATCTTGACCAAAAAATAGCGGGTACATCTTGGTAGTGGGTACATCTTGACCAGCTCCCAATGATCCATTAAATTGGATGGGGGATTACAATGTAAACACCTGTACGGTATGTTGAACAAAACCTCGACGGGCGTATATTGTGCCCACGGGCACTCTTGTTACATATATGCACTAGTATTAATATAAGATAATGATTTAAATGCTAAAATGCATTTTTGGAGCTTACAAACCCCTCCATATACCGCAATACCTTTACCGACAAGAGATTCTGCTGATCGTTCACACAGACAAGAAATTCGTATGCCCTATGCATAGCACAATGTTATTAACAATTCCATTTAAGACTGAAATTAGAATAATTTATACATATATACAGTAGTATTGTAGTGTTCTGGCGAGCTCAGATTTACGTAAGTTGATTCTTCCAACAACGTGCAGGTAACGTAATACAGAGCAGTGCTGTTTGAGGTTTAATCCAGCTGTCAATCATTTGTTGTTAAGTTGTATTCCAATTTTCTTTGGAATTAGTCATAAAAAGTCTAACTCTGCGGCGAAAGTTTTAAAATTCAACTCTATTACGGACTTATTCATACCTTGAGATTGACGTCGGCTAAATTTGTTTACACGTCACATACACTTGTTTCTTATTGCTTTGTCATTGTAAATACATGTAGCTCCAAACGCAAGATGCCAAAAAGAAAATTCGATAACTTAAGATGCCAAAAAGAAAATTCGATAACTTATCTAACATAATGGTATAAATTCACATTTTATGTATTATTTTGTGAAATCGCCATTAATGTTTCGCATTTCGATATGTTTCTCGGAATAAGTCTGTGTTCGAGTCGATCTTTTCGATCAAAACATTGATCGAATCTACCACCGATCCGTTGACGTAGAACGTTCCGATCACCTCGACCATCTCTTTGATCGTTTTCGATCACTTTTTAGGTCGAGGTCTCGGCGTTAGTATATAAGCGACGGAAAATTCGTCATTCGGGACTCAGAATTTGGAACTTTTGGCAGAAATTATCTAAATTAACAGAATTAAATAGAATCCATATAACGTAAAGAATATAATGAACCGAGTAGATCTATAATAATTAACCAATGCATATAAAACTAATATTTACAGAAGATGTGTATTGTGTTAAAGTAAAACTGTTACTTTAATAACTTGATCTAGATCTATGTACATCTATTGCGGACACTGTGAAATCGATATTCGTAAGTCTTGCATTGGTATTTCACGACAAGACTTATGCTACTAGAGAACAGATGATAATTTAAACCGACAAACATTTGTGTTATTCTTTAACTGCCTAGAATTTACTTTATCCCCAACACGATAGACCTTCATTCTTTTTTTATATAATGCAGTATGTTGTAGTAATACTATAATATAATATGTTGAAGTTGACGTTCAACAGTACGCATGTGTTTAGAACGGTAACAAATTTAAAAGTCATCAACATACAATGAACAATCCGTGTCATTAGTAATATATTGAACAATATTATTAATTTTTACATTAAATAGAGTAACTGACAAAATACTTCCTTGTGGAACACCCATTTCCTGTTTTAGCATATCAGAAAGAGTAGTTTCAACGCGGACTTGAAATTCCCTATCATTTAAAAAGTTTTCAATAAAAACTGGAAGTCGACCTTTAAGTCCTGATTCATGAAGGTCTTTCATTATGCCATACTTCCAAGTTATATCGTAAGCTTTCTCAAGATCAAAGAAGACAGCAACTAAGTGTTCCTTCTTGATGAAAGCTTCGCGAATAAATGTTTCCAACCTAACTAAATGATCATTTGTACTTCTTTGGCTCCTGAATCCACTTTGATACTCCGTAATGAGGTTGTTGGATTCAAGATACCAAACAAGTCTTGCGTTAATCATACGTTCTAAAGTTTTACATACGCAGCTCGTCAAGGCTATGGGACGATAATAATTTGGATCTGTGTTATCTAACTGTTGCCTGTTTCCAAAACTTGGGCAATTTACCACTTGACTATATATGGTTAAAATGTCTAAAAGAACATGCATACAATTTGAGGGCAAGTGCTTCAGAAATTGATAATGAATGTCATAAAGTCCAACTGCTGTATCGAGCGATTTATTAAGAGAATCAAACAATTCTCTCTCAGTAAAAGGTAAATTGTAGTTTTCATTGTTATGAGACGTAAAATTAAGTTGTTCCTTTTCTTTAATCTTTTTAATGTGTCTAAATTCAGGAGAAGACTTAGCTGATGAAGAGTTTTTAGCAAAAACATCAGTCGTTGGCAGAGGGCATCACTGTGGCAGTTACTGGGCTGACGCCGACCGAAACTACATCGGAACCGCAACAGACTGCTAATCAACCAATTTCGTCTCCATTGAGAGCAGAGGTAGTCTACGGCCCACGTCTGTACAGTGAAGTTGTCGTGTCCTCGTGGCCAGTCCGCCCAGTACAACCTGCATCTTATCACGTCAGATCTAGACAGAAGGCTCCGCCACGTAGTCAGAAGCAATCAAAACCTGTCGAGTCCAGACAGAAGCCTGCATCTCGCCACGTCAGATCCAGGCAGAAGACCCCCATGCCAGGCTCGTAGTCAGAAGCAGCCACAATCTGTCGGTTCCAGACAGAAGTCTGCATCTCGCCACGTCAGATCCAGACAGAAGACTCCCCCACGCCAGGCTCGTAGTCAAGCAGCCCAAACCTGTCGAGTTCAGACAGAAGCCTGCATCTTGCCACGTCAGATCCAGACAGAATACTCCCCCACGCCAGGCTCGTAGACAGAAGCTGTCACAACCTGTCGAGTCCAGACAGAAGCCTGCATCTCATCACATAAGATCTAGTCAGAAGCCTGCATTGCATAGGTTAAGAAAACAGAAACATCAGCCTGTACTAATATTAACAGAATATTATTTTCATCTGAGCACAGATACAATAAAACTTTATGGTGGTTGAAATGATATCCCTGTATTTACCAAAGTAGACAGGATGTTAACAATAGCCGAAACTGCGGACATTCTCGTCCAAAACGTGACTGTTACAAAGGAACCGCCATGTAGACCCGCACCTGCAAGTGTCTATCTCTATGACGATTCGAATGACCCCGCAAAGAAAGAAAACGCGTGCGGATGGGTATACATGGAAGAACAATGGTAAATAGTCAATCAGTGGATGGTAAAACGCTACAACGGTCATACTTTAAAATTACGAATACAGACACGACAAGTGTATTTCAATTTATAGGTGACGATTATAATGATAAAACTGTCATGTGTTACATTGGTGATTCTGAACTTTACAAAGAAGTCCCCCATGGTAACCGAAAGAAAAACGGTCGTCCATATAAACGCACTAAGCCATCAGTGTTGAATGATATTAAGTCCTTTGATATTGTAAATAAACCAAAACAGGTAAGTGATAACATGTCTGAAGCCTCGCCAAATTCCTTGTTTAAAGGGTCAATATTCCACGAACTATAAAACAGATTAGCAACATTCAAAATAAATTGCGAAAGGAATCTAAATTAACGGATGATGATTTATATGGCCTTCACCTTCTGGTTGACCAGTTAGACATTTTTGTTGTTATTAAGATTTAGAAATAGTAGTTGGCAATACTGATACATTTGATGAAGTGAATAGACTTTTGCAATTGAGCGATGTTAATACTGAAGTTTAGTATGATACCACATTCAAATCAGGTGCTTTTATGTTTCTACACTTGTTTGTCGCCACCCAATGTTTAAGGAAAAAACAACATTACCAGTAGTTTATTTTAATTCATGACCGAAAATTTCAACAATGCCATGAGCAATTTATTAATATTTTAAAGAACAAAATCCCTCGATTAAAGGATAGAAATATTTGCATTATTACAGATAGTGAAACGGGGATTATCAATGCATTCAATGAAAAGTTAAATGCTGGAATCATATTAGTAATATAAACTTTTGGGTTCTTAAACATGGAGGGAGCGCAGATGATAAAAATGTATATGTTTTGAATGTACGAGAACTTTTGAATGGTGTATCTGAAGAAGAATTTGTTGAAATATACAATTCATTGAAACAGTTTTGGAGCCAACCCTTTGTAGATTATTATGATAAGAATTTATATGATACTATATTGAATAACTGTGGTCGATGGGTATTATAACAGTATGACCTATATAACCCTTATTCGGGGATCACTAACAATGCAGTTGAAAGTTTAAATGGCAAATTGAAAAGACTTCTGGTGTATAAAGAAAAATCAGTTGACGAAATTGTTCTTTACCTATATTATTTGCAGGGTAACGACATGGCTGAATTAGTCCGGGCTTTCTGTGGTGAAAGTGAATGGACATTATCTAGTCATTTTCGTTTCGCTGCTCGTGATCCTGACACTGTAATGCCCAAAAATGTATGTCATCCAGACAAAATGTTATCAATGATTAAAGGAGAGTTGAAATTATTAGTATCAAACACCAACTTAGTACAAGATAAATCTCACGGAAAAATACAAATAAAGAACAAACTGCATGTACAGATAAGACTGATGTGGTTAACGATACTGATTATCCCCCAGCTTCAAAAGGCTGTAACTCACAAACATCTTTAGCCATTCAAACAATATCAGATAACAATATAGTACTTGTTCCAGAAAGGGGTGCATTCATGGTTAAAGGTAATAGAAACAACACATATTCAGTTACATTATTTCCAAAAGAATGTTGTTCATGTCCATCAGTTACTAGATGTTATCACATAATTGATGCCATGTTATCAATAGGTATGTCTTTACCAGATGATAAACAAGTATATAATCTAACCCAGTTACGGAGAAATTGCTGGCCAAAGCATTTAAAAAATGTGGCACAAAAAAAGGGAGAAAGGGGGATAATGACGGGGATATAACAATTTTGCCTGCTCCAGATTCTGTTATTAAAACTGTTGCAGAGACCCCTAAAACATGTGACAAACGGTTTGCTATATCGACACCAAAATCAATAATTGACTCCACAAACACCACGTACTATTAAAACTTCAAAATCTAATAGCAAACGTAAGTTACTACATTGTATTTGATGACTTAAAAAGTAAAATGCCAAAACTGGAAAATGACTTATCAGCCATCACAGAAAAGGATGATCTAATTCAGTTTGAAATCAGCCGTGAGGATATTAATGAATGTAATCATGAAATTAAGAATGACAACAGTTGGATAAAAGAATTAGAACTTAAACTTGAGGACAAAGAAGATTTAGTACACAACAGAAAATTACACCCATTTCACATGGAATCTGTTAATAAATTACTAAACAAAGGTTTGCTTATTTTATCAACGGACTTCAATTAACAGAAAAAGTTGCAACATTTAACGATAACGGAAATAGGTGGATAATAAGTATACCAATGCAACCTGCAATTCACCGGCCTGTCAAATACATCACACGCACAATGATCACTGGGTCTGTTCAATATATCACGAAAACAAAATGTTCTTATTAGATACTTTAGGCAATGGCAGGAACGATGACAAAATTATTCCAAACGGGCTCAAAATTCAACTATCCCAATTATATGGTAGAAACAAGGACGCCATTTCTATTCAAGTACCAACTGTAGTAAAACAGAACAATAACATTGATTGTGGCTTATATGCACTTGCTTTTGTCATATCTTACTGTATCCAGAAAAAAAACATTTGTTTTGACTTAATATTTGATTCAACTGAATTAAGATCTCATTTATTAGATTGTTTTGAAAATAGGGAAATGACAGGATTCCTATTGGCGAAAAAAAATCAACATGAGAAGAAAACAAGTAGTCAAAGCAATTGATATAAACAATTATTGCATTTGTAATTTGCCTGAATGTGTCGACAACATGGTCTGTTGCGACAAATGTGATTCTTGGTTTCATAAATAATGTATAAATGTACCTAGTAATGTATCAATTACCGTGGTAGATTTTGTGTGTGGTTTCTGTTGAAGTAAGATGTTGGAGATAAAGTAAACCTTGAAACCAAGAATCACATTTTTATGAACAGCTAAAAGGTTTTTCTTTATTGTTTCCTTGTATGTTTTTGCATAAATACTTGAACTGCTCTGATCTAATGTTTCGACCACTAAGGGCCTTTTTCAAAGGTTATCATGTCAAAATACACATCACATTTTTGTTGCATGCATTCAGCCATGAAATCAAAAAGAGAATAACGGTCCTTAGTGGTCAAAATATTAGATCAGAGCAGTTCAAGTATTTATGTATTTTATTAATTCCCTAGTTTGGAATATTTTCTTCATTATGTATGTTTTTGGTTTTCGAACTTTGTTTTATGTGTATAATATACTGGATCCATATTATATGTTTTATGCTGTATTACTCCTGTGGTTTTTTTAATGGCTCTCCATTCCACGGGCGGAAATGGATGTGTGTACTCCTCAGGTAAGTGCTAGCAAAAAGCGTTAGCTGTCTTCACCCAAGACAATACTGAAATACACGTATCCCCTGAAGGTGCCCCGCTCCACTCTGGTGGATCCGTTGAGTCTGGCAAAGGGGAGACTTTCCATCCTGAACTTTCTGCTACTGTCAGTAGTATGCTCGACTTGAAACTAGATGCTTGTGTTGCGAAAATTGTTGATTGTGTCTTGGCTGGCCTTGTGAGAAGGATAACTGTGCTCGAGACTCAGAACACGTAAACGTATTTTCACGCGTTAGCTTAGCAGAGTAGATGCAGGTCAGATGGTGTCTATATGATCAGGGTTTATCATTTTTATTCAAATAATAGTAATAACAACGTGTATTCACATTATTCTTATTATTTAACTCTTCCCCACAGTAAATGTGTTTTCGCTCATCAGCTTAACAAGAGTAGATCCAGATCAGAAGGTTCGTATATGATCAGGGTCTGGTCTGTTTGCTTTTTTTTTGGCATGATATACTGGACACTTTGCATCATGGCGGTAAAAACAAAGGTGAGTAACCCAAGGGATGCCTTGTTACTCGAGTGTGTATTCGGCCAAGGACGCCACCTTTTATAAAATGTCGGTGTAGAAACTTGGGACTTGTTGATAAATAAGTGAAACGTTGAAAGCGCTATGTAAAGCAATACAATATCATGTTGAAAATTTATGAAAATTAAAGGCATCGTTTTCAATGTCCTTTGGAAATGTTTGTAACCTGGAGATGAGTAGTGTAGAAGCAATCAAAACAATGTTAAACTCGATCATAGTGGTCGTTTGATGAGTTCACAAATTGCAATATATTGCTCTAAGCATTTAAGGAATCGGGCGATCAAATCATTGTATTGCATGCTACTACATTTTATCGTAAGCTGGATTTATGGTGACAGTTCAAGGGTTGCCAGACAGACCTTTATCTAGATTATCTTGGGGGGATAATGATAGAGTGTCCTAGACTGCTTATGTCACGGTCTTCGACCCAGAGGCAGATGTACCTACATGCTACTACAGATTATCAGAGTGGCTAGACTGCTTATGCCACTTTGACCCAGAGGCATATGTACCTAGATTATGGAGGACGATCAACGCTTTGTGGCATTTCAGTTTGCTTCATGCATCATGCATTGTCGCATTTCAGTTTGCTTCATGATAAATATATCCTGCATTGTGGTATTGAACAATTTGCTAAACGATTATTGCATGTCAAGATGGGAGTCATTCTTTCATTGAAGTTTCTTCAATGACGCATGTCCCAACGACACACGACCCAATGCGGTAAGGTAAGCCCATAGCAACAAGCATAAAGCCGAAAGTCTAATGCACTTCAGCCGAACTTACCATATAGGTGGCGCTGCATATAAAACCAGATAATCAAACTACTGAAAGTACTGAGGATGGATTCAACGTAGATCGAATTGAATGTTTATTTGTTTTTTTGTTTTGAGCGAAAAAAGAACATTATTGACAACTGTGTGTATGGGGGGATTAATTATTTAAAAATGTTGTTGCCTTTGGTGCAATTTTATTTGTTGTTTTTAGCTCACCAGAGCACTTTGTGCTCAGGGTGAGCTTTTGTGATCGCCTGATGTCCGTCGTGCGTCGTCCCGCGTCAACAATTTGAACCTTTAAAAATCTTCTCCTCTGAATCTACAGGGTTCTCAGCTTTCATCTTGAGTACATAGCATCACCTATAGGTCCTCTACAAAAGTTATATAAATTATGCCCCTGGGGTCAAAATTGGCCCAGCCCCAGGGTGGGAAGTTTTCAATAGAAACATATAGTAAAACTTTGAAAATCTCCTCTGAAACTGGAAGGTTATTAGCTTTCATATTTGGCACATAGCATCATGTTCAGGTCCTCTACAAAGGTTATATAAATTATGACCCTGGGGTCAAAATTGGCCCCGCCCCAGGGATGGGCAGTTTTCAATAGAAACAAATAGTGAAATCTTTGAAAATCTTCTCCTCTGAAACTGGAAGGTTCTCCGCTTTCATATTTGGCACATAGCATCATTTTTAGGTCCTTTACAAAAGTTGTATAAATTATGGCCCTGGGTTTAAAATTGGCCCCGCCCCAGGGATGGGCAGTTTTCAATAGAAACAAATAGTGAAATCTTTGAAAATCTTCTCCTCTGAAACTGGAAGGCGCTCAGCTTTCATATTTGGCACAAAGCATCATGTTCAGGTCCTCTACAAAAGTTATATAAATTATGCCCCTGGGGTCAAAATTTGCCCCGCCCCAGGGATGGGCAGTTTTCAAAAGAAACAAATAGTGAAAACTTTGAAAATCTTCTCTAAATCTGGAAAGTTCTCAGCTTTCAAATTTGGTGCATAGCATCATGTTTAGGTCCTCTACAAAACTTGTATGAATTATGGCCCTTGGGTCAAAATTGGCCCCGCCCCATGGGTGTGTAGTTTTCAGTAGAAACATATAGAGAAAACTTTGAAAATCTTCTCCTGAAACTGAAAGGTTCTCAGCTTTCATATTTGGCTCATAGCATCATGTTCAAGTCCTCTACTAAAGTTATATAAATTATGCCCCTGGGGTCAAAATTGGTCTGCCCCAGGGCCGGCTAGTTTTCTATAGAAACATATAGTAAAATCTTTGAAAATATTCTCCTCTGATTGTCTGGTGAGCGCTTCAGGGCCATTCTGGCCCTCTTGTTTTATGTTCGTCTGATCAGGGTCAGTCTAATTTGCTGATGGTCTGACATATATATCATTCTGCATAGTTTGCCCTAATAAAACTCGCGTGTCCATATGCTATTTTAACAATATATTTCATTGTCATTATTTTTCACATGAATATTCATTGAGTAAAGGGTCAACTGTGTAGTACCCTGATCGCCGATGTGTGATAGACCACGCGTGGCTCATTTACGGACAGTCTGATCAGGATCTGCTCCGATTCCTAATGGAATTTCATTCATCTGTTTATTTAGAATTTCTGAAATGACTGCAATGGTCCACTTTCCATATATTCGTTATAATTTTTTTGGTCCATAAATATTCTGTATAGGTATTGGAATCGGGACTAAATATAGAACAGGGAAAGGGCTAAGATTATAAATATAAACATGTCTAATATATCATAAAATAGCATATCTTTATTAGAATTATATTGGGTTTGAGAAATACATTACATTACATTATTTTCATTTTGTGTACAATATACTTATAATATGTTTACTATAATATGTTTACTAACCCTTTCTCTCATGTTAACATCTTTTCACACATTTGCAAACACAGCAGACCCAGATCAGATGGCTCCTATAGCAGCTGTCTGATCAGGGTCCGCTCTGTTGTTGTTCCATACATGGAACATGAAAATAGCCGTTTTCCCTCATAGTGACCATGTGACTGTATTTACTGTATACTGTATGATATATGTAAATGCTTCTTGCATTAAAGCGAGACTTTGTATTATTTGAAATAAAATTGGAAAATTGTTTGTCAATAGAATTTGAAAGATGTTTCTTTACTTTCTAAAATGGCTACACTATCCCATCTTCCATTATAACTATTTTGTCCATGAATATTCAGTAAGTATTTAAATTTTGAATAAACATAGAACAGGGGAAGGGTTGAAAATAAATTAAGATATGAATAATAATAACTCGTGAAGGTATAATGAATATATCTGAAATTTTGAACATTGAAAAACTTTATTTAACGAGGGTAGCTCAATTAGTCATAATGACTAATCTACCTTGAGGCCCTCAAGACAAGCATTTCATACAAAATACAAAACAGTAAAAACACAGATCTATATACTCAAGAAATCAATGTTCAGAAATTCAGTAATGTTGCGTCTGGATAATTAATAAATATTGTCTTCAATTTGTAGATTTATTCTTTATGGACACGCATTTGGATCCTGATAAAACTCCGAGTAAAATGGCGTCTAATCTGGATCCAATCTGTTATCATAGATTTGATTTGCCACTAGCATCCAAATAGTCAATATAAAGCTATAATATATAAATTATTGCACATAAAAAAATAAAATGCATACATGACATCTGACCCCGATTCAGGTGGATGAATGCACGCGCTATTAAAATCATATTTTTGTGACGTCATTTACCCACGCTGTCATTATAAATACGAGAAAATATTTTTGCTCAATACTTGAACAAAGCTCAGGGTGAGCTTTTGGGATACTTGAATGTCCGTCGTCAACAATTTGCTTGTGAACACTAGTGGTCATAATTGTAGTCCAATCTTTATTAAACTTGGTCAGAATAAATGTCTTGATAAAATCTCGGACGAGTTCGAAAGTGGGTCAAGTTAGGTTAAAAACTAGGTCACTAGGTCAAATAGTAGGAAAACCTTGTGAACCCTCTACAGGTCACATTTTTAGCCCAATTTTCATGAAACTTGGTCAAAATGAATGTCTTGATAAAATCTCGGAGGAGTTTGAAAAATGGGTTATGTGGGGTAAAAAACTAGGTCACTAGGTCAAACAGTAGAAAAACCTTGTGAACACTATTGGTCACATTTTTTGTCAAATTTACATGAAACTTAGTCATGATTGTCTTGATAAAATCTCAAACGAGTTTGAAAGTAGGTCATGAGGGGTTAGAAACTAGGTCACTAGGACAACTAGTAGGAAAAGCTTGTGAACACTCTAGAGGTCGAGTTTGAAAGTGAGTTATGAGGGGTTAAAAACTAGGTCACTAGGACAACTAGTAGGAAAAGCTTGTGAACACTCTAGAGGTCACATTTATAGCCAAATCTTCATGAAAATTGGTCAGAATGATTGTCCTAATAAAATCTTGGGCAAGTTTGAAAGTGGGTTATGTGAGGTCAAAAAGTAGGTCACTGGGTCATATCTTAGAGAAATCTAGTTTACACTCCAGTGGCCACATTTTTAGGCCAGTCTTCCTTAAACTTGCTCAGTGTTTGTCTTGGTGATATCAAGGTTGAGTGTGATCATGGGTTGGGTGGGAATAAAAAGTAGGTCGGTCACTAGGTTAAATCTTAGAAAAATTGCTTTAGAGGGCACATTTTAGCCCAATCTTCATTGGTCAGAATCATTGTCTTGATAAAAATCAATAGACTAAATCATTGAAAATCTTGTTCTTCAGAACCACTGCTCATGATCCAATATCAACATTGTTCATATATTGCCCCTAAGGTCAATATTGACCATACCCATGGGCTACCCAGCAAAAATCTTAAATCTATGGTAATCAGGTGAGCGATTAAGGGGCATCCTGGCCCTCTTGTTTAAAATCTCATAGAAAACATTTCTAATTTTTTAAATACATTATCGGATTGTAAAACCGTTTGGAACCTGATCAGGCTCTATGCCTAGTTCTTTGTAAAGCGATACAACTATATGTTACAAATGTAACAAAATTATGGGTATTAATTGAGTGCGGACAGCACTTTTGGTGATGATAAAGGTTGACCATTTCCCTTATGCATTTTGACGCATCTGCAAAACAGAGTAGACCCAGATCAGACGCTGCAATATTATGTTATAAAATTACAGGTATTCATTGAGTGCGGACAACACTTTTGGCGATGATAAAAGTTAACCCTTTCCACTATGTAAGCGCATTTTGGCGCGTCTGCAAACAGAGTAGACCCAGATAAGACCTGTATTATGCATGTAAACGTTTCCTTTGAAAACTGCCTCCCGTGTACAAAAATATACCTTAAATGCATGAATTAAAATCCACAATAATTTCACTAAAATTGCATGTGTATATGCTGACATTTTATTTAAAAGATATTATTTTACCGAACTCATCTCTGAAGATGAAAAGATGACCAAGAACTTTTGACAATAATGCTTACATTGTTTTCTGCACATAGGATCATTTGCCAGTAATTTCCTAATGCCATATTTTATAAGCAACTTGGATATATTAATTCAAACGTTGATCCCCTTCCAGTATTAAAAGGATGCATGTGATTTATCACTGTATTCATTGCCCAAATATCTTGCGAGTAAAGTCACATTATTTCTAAGACATAAAGTCATCAAATATATTGTACAGACCTTATTTACAAAGTTACTAATAAATCATTTTATCAGTAAACATTACTGTAACCAGTAATACATGTAGATGTACCTATATATTATAGAAGGGTGAACTGAAAAATCAAAAGCATGACTAAAAATGATTAATGCCAGAGCATTGAATTTTATCATGCATTGAATTCAACATTTCCTGACAAAAAAAAACTACAGCTGTTATCTACATTAACATGTAAAAAGTATGGAAACAAATGCTGTTTTCAGTGTTTTACGCATAACTGAAAAAAGAAGAAGAGGCTCATGGGGTGCATATCTCACCTCACATTTTACTCAGGTTGCGACTGCTTGCCAAAGCAATGTTGAGTTTTGACCATTTAGAAGCCTTGGGGTGGTCCGATATCAAAGAAATATTGTCAAGCTTGTGATCCCATTTAGTGGGTCTACATGGTGTAAAAGGTAAAAAAAAATGGGTCGATTATATACAAGGGGTCTAACTACCCACTCGCAAATTTCACGACCGATTCGAAATAACGCCCGGTTTTGGACAGCCAAGATGGAATAACCACTAATATTTGATACGAACGTGAAACTGGGACATTGTACTTTTCAAATAATATAACTATTGATACATTCCGACTAAGCCGTAGATACTGCCAACGTGATCCTACAAAATACTGTGTACTCGAACGAGATATCGCTGCAAATTGTGATGTCGCTTCAACGATTTGCCGCTTGCACCCCCTGTAAAACGGCCATAATCACGATGCCTCCGGACAAAACGATTGTGCTATCAATACATATGACAAAAGGCTATCGTCTACCACCCAAGATCTCATCAGACGTGGTTGATCAAGCCAAATTTTTAGGACTTATATTTGACAAAAAGTTAACATTTATACCTCATATTAAGCATTTGAAAACAAAATGTCTTAAATATTTTAATCTTCTTCGAGTTTTAGCTCACACTGACTGGGGAGCTGATCGGAAAGTGCTGCTGAGCCTTTACCGATCATTAATTCGCTCTAAACTGGACTATGGAAGCATTGTATATGGGTGAGCTAGAAAGTCTTACCAGAAGATTCTTGACCCAATTCACCATCAAGGACTTCGGCTTTCCCTTTGTGCTTTTAAAACCTCACCAATCGAAAGTCTTTTAGTAGAAGCAAATGACTAGCTCTTAATTATGTCACTAAAGTGAAGGCAAATCCTACCAATCCTGCTAATGAAATTTTTGAACCCAAATATGAAATGCTTTATGAAAGGAAACCTAATGCTATTAAGCCTATCGGTCTCCGTCTTAGATCGGCAATTGACGAGGCGGGTCTGAGAATGGACTCTGTTAGGCAACATAAAGGTTCAAACATTGCGCCATGGACTATCAAACAACCTAATGTTTTCTTACATCTGGCTTCAAAAAAAAGTCTTCTACAAATGCACTAGAATTTCAATCCGAATTCGAAGAACTTAAATCACAGTATCCTGACCATTATTCCCATATACACTGATGGTTCTAAAGATGAAAATAAAGTCGGTTGTGCATCTGTCAGTAAATTTCATACCTCTAAAGTAAGACTACCCGACACATCTTCCATATTTACAGCTGAAGTCCAAGCAATTGACCTTGGCCTTCGATTCCTATCAGTGCACAATATGAACAAATACATTTTTTTCAGACTCGCTCTCTGTTCTTCAAGCGTTGAACAACAGAAATATGAATAATCCATTAGTTCAGCAAATTCTTCTTAAACACCATAAATTATCTCTGTGAAACAATATTGTTTTCTGTTGGCTACCTAGTCATGTTGGATTTCGGGGAAATGAAGAGGCAGATAAAACGGCCAAGTCATCCCTGAATCTGAATGAGGCAGTTTTCATGAATGAGGCAGTTTTCAAAGTACCATATACTGATTTTAAACCATTGATTAAACAGCATACATGTTCCAAATGGCAGGTTTCTTGGGACAGCAATGTTAACAATAAACTTCATGCCATCAAACCAACAATTGGTGATTCTCTGTTAAATTATAGAGCTGTTCGAAGCGATGAGGTGGTCCTAGCTCGCTGTCGCACTGGACACTCTCATATTACTCGTTCCTATTTACTAAAGCGCGAAATTCAGCCAGAATGTGTCTTCTGTCAAGAGCCATACACAGTAAAACATTTTTTGATTGAATGTATTGACCTTTCTATAATAAGACTTAAATACTTTTCTGTTGATTCTATGCAACAGTTATTTAATACAGTTCCGTACGATAATATAATTTCGTTTTTGAAAGAGACTGGTCTTTATTCTAAAATATAAATCTATTTAACCAGTTCTATCATTTTATTTCCGTATTCCTTTCTACATTTTCATCTTCGTATATTTTAATGATTTACATACTCGTTGGTCGAGATTATTTATTGATTTTCATCGTTTTATTATAATTTTCGTCATTGGCGCTATATGACCTACTTAGTGTCGCGGTGCCGTAAAACCCAACTCACTCACTCACTCATCAGACGCTGATGCAGATCCGAAATGCAGACGAAATATGCAGTTTGCAGATTCAAAACTCCTTCAGGCCATTACGAGTTATCTCTTCCTGCGTTTACAGCTACGGCTACAAAGCGGGGTTTCAGGCAAGTAAAAAAAGTTTCAGGCAAGTAAACAAGACTTTTTAAGCGCTTACTTCCCTTAATTTCCCACAAAAACGTCAACAAGAAACAGCAGACGCGTTGGCAAATATGCTAGTCAATTTGTAATGTATTCCCGAGATGAAAAAAAAAGTTTAACCCTTTGAAAAATATTGGCTGAAATGTATTTTCTGTGCCATATTTTGAGCTCACCTGAGCAAAGCTCAGGGTGAGCTTTTGGCAGAGTTGAATGTCCGTCGTGTGTCGTCAACAATTTGCTTGTGAACAGTAGTGGTCACAATTGTAGTCTAATCTTCATGACACTTGGTCAGAATAAATGTCTTGATAAAATCTCGGACGAATTCGAAAGTGGGTCAAGTTGGGTCAAAAACTAGGCACTAGGTCAAATAGTAGGACAATCTTGTGAACCCTCTACAGGTCACATTTTTAGCCCAATTTTCATGAAACTTGGTCAGTATGATTGTCTTGATAAAATCTCGGAGGAGTTTGAAAAATGGGTTATGTGGGGTAAAAAACTAGAAAAACCTTGTGAACACTCTAGTGGTCACAATTTTAGTCCAATTTTCATGAAACTTAATCAGAATGAATGTCTTGATAAAATCTCGGACGAGTTCGAAAGTGGGTCAAAGAAAAACCTTGTGAGTACTAGTGGTCACAATTTTAGTCCAATTTTCATGAAACTTACTCATGATGATTGTCTTGATAAAATCTCAAACGAATTTGAAAGTGGGTAATGTGGGGTTAAAAACTAGGTCACTAGGTCAAATAGTACGAAAACCTTGTGAACACTCTAGAGGTTTTCTGAATTTTGTTTGAGTACCTTTTGCGTAAGCTAGCAAGAAATAGCCTGCAACACACCGCACACTAGCCCTAGAGGCATCAGTCAAGTGACGATGTGTTGTTGGCCTTGTGCAAATTTCCAACAAATCAACTTTTTCTTTAAGATAACAAAGACGAACAGCCTCGACAATGATGTAGCAGATTGACAAATGGCGAACGGCATTAAAATGCTAAACTTGTATTCTGTACGTATAGAGTACTGGTGTATCCTCTGATAAAACTGGGCTAAGATTTTCTCAGGTACACCAGCTGAAGTTCCCTTTCTTCCCGTGAAACGGGCAAGCTTAGTAAAAACTTTTTTTCACAAATGAACTAAGCCTTACTCTGTTAATTTCTCTAATCATCTCATTCATGACTTTGTGCTGTAGTGCCGCTTCTTTTTCAAACATCATTCCTTCGAGAACTTTATTTAGGTCAAATCGCTTTGGAATATATTTTAGGATGGCATCCTCTTCATCCTCAGTGATTGCTTGAATAAATTCATCAAACTCACTATCAAAGCATGCATCTGATTGTTCAACAGCTATGTCCTCTATGTCAACATCTTGGTGATCAGATTATTCACTTGCTGCCTGTTCTGTGAGATCTGGTTCCATGCTTAGAATCATCTAATATCCTGAAAATAAAAATATGAAATCTTAGTTTACAATGCATTCTTTTAATATCGACAGAAATACCCAAGATAGCACACAGTGTTGGTTCATTGTTAGCCAGATGTCAAACCAACGATATGTATCATCTTGGATAGGCTTAACCTTTCTTTTGGACAACATATTTGTACGTTATGGGAATGCTATATACCGTCAGGTAATTGGTATTCCCATGGGTACGAATTGTGCACCACTTGTCGCAGATTTGTTTTGGTACTGCTATGAGAGAGATTTCATGTTGAGTTTGAATCCTCAATCACAAGAAGATGTTATAAAAGCCTTCAATGATACTTGTCGATATTTGGATGATATTTTTAACTTAGATAACCCTTTCTTTAATGCTCTGATTCCTACAATTTATCCTAAAGAACTCAAATTGAATAAAGCTAACCCGTCCGACAATTATGCAGCGTTTCTTGACCTAGACCTTAAAATTAATAATGGAATGATTTCTTCTAAAATATATGACAAAAGAGATGATTTTGATTTTAATATTGTAAATTTTCCTCATCTTGACGGGGATGTTCCCCGTGCTCCATCTTACGGGGTTTATATATCTCAACTTATTCGTTTTGCTAGAGCTTGTTCATCTATTGACGATTTTAACAGTCGAAATCTCATTTTAACTGAAAAACTGCTTAAACAAGGATATAGATACCATAAACTAAGAAAAACTTTCTCTAAATTTTACTATCGAAATCTCTCGCTTATTGGCAAGTACAAATGTAATCTCAAGGTACTTTTGCGACACGGTATTTCACATCCTGAATTTTATGGTGATGTGATTTACAAACTTCGTAGAATTATTGGACATACCCATTTTCTCACTTTGTTCATCAAATATATAAAACAATTCATTAAAAAGGGATATGATCCTGTATTATTACAACATACTGCATGTTTGGTTGTGAACCCTTTTACAGTTGGCAATCACGCTGGCCTCTTTGCATGTACGCCGACAAGAAAGGTTTAGTACTCTATGAAGGCGACCTCTTAAATCCAGAAATGGAAGGAGAACGTCGGATATCTGTACTATTTCATTTTTGTCGTACCCTTTATTACTTTTCTACAGTTACTCTGTTTGCAGCTCAATCATTGAGTACACTAGCGATAGGTGGATACAGTATGTTCAATTAAATGTTTTTTTGTTATACATGCACTTTACCACTGTATTTGCTGTCGCGGTTGTTGTAGATTAGTCGGAGAGGGGATACGTTTATTTACACTGTTTGTCTTTTAGGATGGGGATGGAATAAGGGTGAGGTTGGGCGCCCATAAACCGGTTTAAACCCCCGGTGACTTTTGTCACTGACCGTTCCAAGGCGGTACTTCCATCTTCCTCCTATTGAATGTTTGTTTTGTCTTTGTGCGTCTCTTGTTGTTTTTTCTACCCATGTACATTTGCTGTTTCCTTGTGTTGCTGTTCGGGCGAGTGTTTGTTCTGTATGTGGTATTTCCTGCATGACTCATTTTTGTACTTTTACCATGTAATACCTTATTCTCATACAAGAGACTTTCAACATCTTAACAAATACAGAAAACCCAGAAGGAGCAGTCATATTTGTGTCTGCTCTGTTTGCTTATAGACTTTGAATCTTGAAGTTATTATTCTATCTTTCGTGAATATTCTATCTTTCGTGAATAATTATTACACTTTTCATCATTCAGGTTTCGATACCTGCTTCACCTTAATAGTTTGGTAACTTGTAATAGCCAATGTTCGGTTGGAGTCTTTTTCCCAGTCATGGTCTTCATACTGTACACGTACCCAGGATTTACTAGGTCTCTGTTCTACCTCTATATCAGTCTGAACAAGTGCTTTATTGTCTCTTGCTATACCAGCTGCTCCTCTCTCATACATTGATTCAAATGAGTAGCATACATTGATTCCAATGAGTAGTATACATTGCAAACAGCATAGTGACTATTAATTGAAGGTTTTTTTACCATCTCTTGTCGATCTCTTCAAGGATACACCTGGATTTATACCTTTACCTTCATGATGACGTACTGCCTGCTTCGAGCCCGATCTATAATTATCAGTATATGTGTATGCAGCAGAAAAAGAAATTGGAATATCAAATACTTGATTCAAAATAGATACACACATTGGCATGTCTAGCCAAGAGCTTTTCTCCATGAACAGTGTTTCACAAATTAATCTAGGGTGAGCACTGAAACATTCACCTGCTGAATCGAACAAATAAACATTAGTTTAGCAAGCTGAGGATACTGTTCTGCAAAAGGTATTCTACCAGATCCAGTCAAACGTGAACTACTTTGTAGTTTTCTATTAAGTTTCTTTGTTATTTTTGACGTTAGATTTGAAGAAGCACATGTTCGAGTAAACTTATCCATACCAGCTGTTGTTTGAAAGTTTGAAATCTTAAGCTGTTTACTTCCAAATTTCAACCCGAGTTTTCCCTTTACCATATATTCTGTTGGAGTAATTCATGACAAAATCAGCTTAATTAAGTGACGATCTGATTGTGACGAAGCATATTTTAGAGCCTTTGGAAGAATATCTGACAATTTGCTTTCCAAGTTTTTTTTCTAACAATGTCATCTTGATTTGGCCACTGGATTTCCGACATAAGCCCATCCACATTAATATGATCACTCTTCTTTACTAGGTAAGAGCAGTCACTACCATACACTAATAAAACTGGTAAATTACGACTGACCATGTCACGAAAATCTGAGCTAACATATTTGTACTTTGGCCAGTCAAACTAGCTACAGAAAATTCTTCTGAAATACACTGCACAAACAATTCAAATGCCTTCTTCAGTAATACGGTACAATGTTTCTCAATAAGATCAGCTATGACCAAAAAAACATGATTTTACACGTTTGCTAAAGCTGTTTTTCATATTGTTTGCACATTTGAGATGATACACGTCATTTTAATACAAAATTTTAAGTCGTACCATAATGCATTTTTTGATGCATGTGCACGGTACTTATTTCTGATTGATTGTTTAATTTCTTTTTAAAATATTTCTTGTCAAATGATCCAATTCCTGCTTCTGCACACACATTAAACAGTTTTTTTTGACTCGATCCAAACAACAGATCCATGGTTTGCATTGGTTCTAAGTTCTGGTATTACAATCTCAAATACAAATGCTGCCAATGCAGAGACCTTTTGTGCCCGAGTTATAATGACAAGGCCTCTACAGTCCGGCCTTTCAACAACATCCTCAAATTTCTGCTGAGATACTGGAGCAGTAAAATTGTTCATGAGAATCAAAGAAGGCCATGTTTCCACACTGGTCATAAACAGTGGTAAATATTATATCTGGAAACACTGTGACAACAAGAGCACCACGCCTTGGGAAAAGGCTGCTAATAGCACTTTTCCAATCATCAAAGCCATCTATTTTTAGCTGAGCATGCCACACGATTTCAGATTTTACTGTTGATGAAGATTTCAAGTCATCAAAAGCTGGAAGTTTTAATGCCTTGAGTGTGTCCATGCACTGTAGTCCATTTTGTTCCCAATACGAAACTCCATTAGTGACACAGTTTGCGTACATATTGTTTAACACTTTCAAACTGGAGTCAGTCATAAGTCTATTACACTTCAGTACAAAGTTTCAATAAATTTACAGCGCATTATGTTGAAGAAACATTGGACATACGTGTCTCTAGTCATATGGACATTCTTGTTTCCAGCATGAAAAAAACATTCATAGTCATGCTATTGACATTTCATGGTCTCTATGCAGTAGGCAGTATAATTTCTATATCTAAATTGAATATTACTGTATGGCAACCCCATTTTCATATATTGAAAGGCAAATGTGTTATCTGTTGTCAAACGCAATATGATAATGAAATGATAGATGAATGACAGACAACAGATATGGTCCTGTTTAAGATACATAATACAGTAGCTGACACTTTTAATTATGATCCAAATGCCCAAACCGGGATTTGAACCCACAGCGGTGAGGGGGGCTGAGCGATTGTCAGTCTCTTCTGATCATTGTTATTTGCACTGAAGAACATCAGAGTAGAACCACTGACCTACTGCAAGCCAGCTGGAAGGCTTCCCCACATGAAAAATCCAAATGCTCAGACCAGTTATTAGGATTTTTTCAATAGAAAATAGAACTAGAATTTAACTAGGTTTTCACCCCCCACCAACAGAATTTTATTAGAATCTGTACCCCCACCTACAGAATAAAAATAACATTTGACCCACCACCACCACCACCAAGGTAATTTTAATATACCTTCGTTCCGACCCCAGTGACCCACCTACAGAATAAAAATAACATTTGACCCACCACCACCACCACCAAGGTAATTTTAATATACCTTCGTTCCTACCCCCAGTGAGATTTTCCTGGAATAGCCCTGGCCACCAAATTGTTTAAAACAAAATTATGCCCATTCATACAGCCAAACAATACACAATATAGTCTAAATTTAAAATTAATACTTAGGCTAATCATTCTAGCTGAAATATGGCCCTAACCAAGAACTAATTGCAACAGAATTTATTTTGTTTATTTTGGTATCATCAATGTTTGTACTTTAAGTAGTCAAAAGTCCCGGTTCGAATCTTTTGCAAATTTTCCAAAATTTTCTATTGAAATATGGTATTGAAAAATGCTGCCGAAACATCCATTATGGACATAGGGCAACCATATCAGCCTTAAAACGATTTGTAGTATATTTCTTCAAATAGTATTTACACACTATGGTGTAACAGTGTTATAAACACCATCTTGTAATATAGGAACACATTTGTGAATATGATTACACACTATAACGCGTATAATTAAGGGTGCATTTACCCCACCCACTCTGTTTAACGTTACCAATCAACAATAATTATTAAATGGAAGCCACCACTAAGCGAATACACACCTGTATTGGCGTGTTGTTTTTTGACAATATAACAAACATATCAGCATTAAAACGAGTTATAGCATGTTTATTCTTTAAATAGTTTAGTGATCGCTTAAGGGAAGTTGAACTGTATATAAATAACTGACAGACATTAGGCAACTATTTCAAGCTTATAGCGTGCACATTGTACATATGACCAACCGCCGAGCGTATGTAGCGCAGTCTGACCACCTCTTAGCAGATATCTACAACTTTATATCTGCAGTATAACCTCTCTTCAGCTGCAAATAAATAAACAATACTTCAATAAGCAACAAACTAAATTAACCCCACCCACTCAACCATTGTCCCGCCAAAAAAATGGACATGATTCAAATAGCCGCTGTAAAGAGGTTTTGCTATAGATCTACCATGTATATAACTGTTCACATTATATACATGTTATATCTAGTTTGGTGGTCGTTTTAAGGAGGTTAGACTGTACATAAATATTTAACTGACATACACTAGGTAAATATATCAAACTTATGACGGCCACATTATACACATCATGACCAGCCACCGAGCGTGTGAAGTTGTCTATGATATCTCTTAACCATTTCCCTGTTGAATATTCATGTAAGAAATAGTGACAAAATGAATGTTCATTAGCTGATTTTAATAAAGGCATACTTATGTGCACATGATTTGTTGGTGTCGGTACAAACTGTATTCAGATAAATTATGATTTCATATGAAAACAGAACAGACCCTGATCCTATAGAAGCTTGCCTCATATGGACACAGATTGTTTGCAAAAATGTAAAAAAGTCTGTGTGAAGGCCTTTAACATATATTTACAACTTTATTTCTGCAGTATAATCTCTCTACAGCTGCCAGTAAATGAACAATACTGCAATAAGAAACTGTCTGAATTAAACCTTCAAACTAAGACCTTGTTGGAATGGTCGCTGAAGAGAGGTTTTACTGCAGATAGAAATGTATTACATGTAAATTGATTATAAATTATAGACCTAATAAAGTGGACGCCTTGAAGAGGTTAGTCCGTAAATAAATAAATGGCACACGGTGGGTAAATATGCTTGATGTGACGTGCACATTGTGTATATGATCAGCCAACGAACATGTGAAGAGCAGTCTGATCATGGTCTGTAATGTCTCCAACAGATATTTAGAACTTTGTGTCAAAAGTATAACCTATGTACAATAAATAAACAATACTGCACTAAGCATCCACCTGAATTCAATCCCGGAACTTGAACTTGTTGGAATGTCCACTGTAGAGAGGTTTTACTGAACAGAGAAATTTACACATTATACATCTCTCTGCTCATATTACAATTCTTCTGCAAATTCCTCTATTGGCGCGATAAGATGGTTGAGTTAGAGCAGGAAACACCTTTACAATGTATCCTTTACAATCTCCATAGACACTTGCGGCATGTGCATTTCTAGGAGTCGCAGTTTACTTTGCAGATACGTTGTACAGCTTGCAAAAGACTTTCTGGACGTGGGGATAGTGAATCTAGTGATGTCACTGGCACTATCCTTTACTGTACAATGGTCCATCTGAAGTCTAGAGGGTTTAGCGACTCATCTCCCATCGAATTTGGGTTTGGTGGTAAACTCTCGGGCTATGGAATCTGGCCACAGCTGATGCTGGTAGAACTGTTTGAACTGGTACTGAAGTACATTTGTAGTACTTGACACAACCTTGCCTGCAAATTTACTTTATCTCAGTTGAATCTGTCTCATAATGGATGGTTCGCCATACACATTTATCAGCATAAGTTCTCCAAATCCGTTGACGTCGTCAAGATGGGTCGCATTCATGAATAAATTGCACAGGTATTTTAAGACAGAGCTTTTTTGACACTGAGGATGCAGTTGGTGTCACGTTTTATTAGTTTGGATGCCACGTCAATTATGTTGTTTCTTTCCTTCATCAGAGAGTGCCTGGGAATGTTCATAGAAGTTGTGAACGATGGAAGAAACACTGCTAAAGTGTAATGATATCACTCTCTCTATCAGTACTACTTACTATATGTAACAACTGCACCAGCAAAGTGTTCCAGAATCTTCTTTTTCACATGGCTCTTGTAATAAGTTTTGGTCACAAATTTCCGCCATTTTCTGTTCCAAGTCGCTGATCGCCAAACTTGAATTTAGACTTCTTTCAATAAGTTTGACAATATGCAGAAATGCTTCCTTTTCTGTATATTTTTCTGTTCTACCAGGACTTTTGAATTCTCCCATTTGCTTTAAAGTTTGGAATATTTTTACCAGTCCTGAAATAGACACTGCATGTTTGGTGGTATACAGCATCAGCTGCAGGTAAATTTGAAACATTTGACATTCTGATATGAATTTCATTTGACCATTCGTCATTTCTTACATTGCAGTACTTTAGGTTTTCCCTAAAAATCCAAACTTCGACCAGGAAACACATCTGGTAGTTTTCTAGCTAAAGGACTATTTCAGCTACTGAAGAACAAAATAAACACCGTATTTTAATTTGAAAAAGAAGTCAGATCAAAGAGCTCTTTGTGGTGAGTGGCACTTAAATTGAAAATTCTGGGATGTACTATTGTGCTTTGTAAAATCCGTTCTACAGTTTTTATGGACAATGTCAGCCGGTTTTATATTCACTTGGAAATCATGTTTCCATTCGCACGTAAAATGCCACTGCACCCTCTTGCTTCTAGGCGAACAGTTGCTCTAGTATCATGGATATTCTCCTGATATATGGGACAGGGCTCGATCTGTAATACAACTATTAACATAAAAAGAAAAAAAAATGCTAATAGCACACCACTTTACATTTTGATTTAGACAATGTAAACGAGGTTGTTAATTCTTAGTGCACTTAATAGTGTGTTTTTGGACTGCTGAACTGTAAGACGTGCATACTGTTGTTGTTTTTTAATCCCATTCAAAGACTCTTCTACAAGATAATGTACCTAAAACATGTGTCATACCTTTGTTTTCACACTAAATGTTTTCATTATTTACACCGATATTTCCTGGTTATTTAAAAAACACTTCAATTATGATAATTTTGGATCATGACCCTAACATAAATGTAGCAGGTATTTTGATAAGACTACTACATTTAAGGATTTTTAAATATCATTTACATTGTGTGTGAAAGCCCTTGAATCTCCACCCTATCTCCCTCCGCATAATCTACTTTGTTTGCCTGTTATTGCAAAGGAAAATGTCCACCAATGCCCAGTGTCGAGAAACTCATCTGGAAACAAAAACAAATAAATATGGAGTTAAAAAAAATCAATTTCGTCATAAAGATACAGTATTGATTCAAATATGATAAATAATTAGTGTAGGTGCATGTAAGCACCGATACATTTGAATCTTCTATTGGTAGTTTAAACGTATTTTATTTCCATTCTATACATACATTGGAAATGGGGTAGAGTCACAAGTTCTGACAACATTAGTTTCCCTCCCCCTACAAAATTATATACAATCAAAAATACAATGGTGATTTTTCCGATGACATACAGCTAGTAAGTATATAACAAAGAAACAAAAACATTGGTCATGGGATGTTGTCTACGAAATAATACAAAAATGAATTTAACTTCCAAATAAACAACTAGTTGCATTGGTTGGGTTGGGGCACAGTGCCTGTAATAAAATCTAGAATGCACGAGAACTTCAAATTAATTATACATTTGTACTAACGTTTGTTTAAGATCTGGCATCCCTATCATGGCGTATTCTACATTATCCAGTCCCCGAATGAACCATATATGTAAATCTTCCACCTGAAATAAAATTAAATTGGTTAATTGACACGAACAAACAAGATCTAATCATAAAACAAGCAAATTGATGAAGATTACGCTAATGTTAACATGAATTAAATCCGAATACGTAAAGAAATTTATGACTAAAATGTGCTTCCATAGAAAAGAAAAATATGGATATGGTATTCACCAAATAATATTTAAGGCAACAAGCATGTGTGGGACCAATAGATCTATATATATTTATATTTCCAGTACCTGAGATGTAATACGGACTACAACGCAGTATATCTAGTTATAGAATTACTAGTCTTGTTTACAATTTATTTTTATTTATGTGCGTCTAAATCGATCCAATACTGAATAGATCTATCAAGGAAACAAGTTGCCGAAATAAAGATATCATAAAAAAGCAGATTTACCTGATATTGTACCCAGAGTGAATGGGTTTGAGAAGCAGTTAAACACCAGAAGATGGTTAGAAATGGATAAAATCCCGTTACGTTTCCTTCTTGTTTTCCTCCGCCATGGTACTTCTCTGACGTTTTTATAGCATGACGTCACAAACTACAGCGCGAGATGCCTAATATTCTTCATAGGGTGGGGCATGTGCGACATTTGGTTTATTATTGCTTTTTGGCAACTTCAAGTACATATTTTGAAATTATTACAAGACACAAATCTCGGGACTTTTGTCTGTATACACAGTAACTATAGCTCTTTCGCATAGTGTTAAAAGAAATTCTGTTGCAATTAGTTCTACCCCCAGAGTTAAACTGATTAGCCTAACTGTATTCAAAGCGGAATATGCATTTGTTATACTAATGTAAATACATTAATGTGCATATTAGCAGTGTTTGAGTAAGTTTGGTTTTACGGCACTGCGACACTGAATAGGTCATATAGCGCCAATGAATGATGAGATGGCATGATCATGAGGGATGATTTCAGGAAGATGAACTTTTGAACTGTCAATACCGTATCAACAATTATTATTATAATTCAAAAACCTACCTGTCCATAGATAACACATGTGTCGCAGATTTGTTTTTGTACTGCTATGAGAGAGATTTCATGTTGCGTTTGAATCCTCAATCACAAGAAGATGTTATAAAAGCCTTCAATGAAACTTGTCGATTTTTTGATGATATTTTTAACTTAGATAACCCTTTCTTTGATGCTCCGATTCCTACATTTTATCCTAAAGAACTCAAATTGAATAAAGCTAACCCGTCCGACAATTATGCAGCGTTTCTTGGTCTAGACCTTAAAATTGATAATGGAAAGATTTCTAAAATATATGATAAAAGAGATATTTTGATTTTAATATTGTAAATTTTCCTCATCTTGAACGGGATCTTCCCCGTGCTCCATCTTACGGGGTTTATATATCTCAACTTATTCGTTTTGCTAGAGCTTGTTCATCTATTGATGATTTTAACAGTCGAAATCTCATTTTAACTGAAAAACTGCTTAAGCAAGAATAAAGATACCATAAACTTTCTCTAAATTTTACTATCGAAATCTCTCGCTTGTCGGCAAGTACCAATGTAATCTCAAGACGCTTCTGCGACACGGTATTTCACATCCTGAATTTTATGGTGATGTGATTTACAAACTTCGTAAAATTATTGGACATACCCATTTTCTCACTTTATTCATTAAAAAGGGATATGATCCTGTAGTACTACAACATACTGCATGTTTGGTTGTGAACCCTTTTACAGTTGGCAATCACGCTGGCCTCTTTGCATGTACGCCGACAAGAACGGTTTAGTACTATATGAAGGCGACCTCTTAAATCCAGAAATGGAAGGAGAACGTCGGATATTTGTACGATTTCGTTTTTGTCGTACCCTTTATTACTTTTCTACAGTTACTCTGTTTGCAGCTCAATCATTGAGTACACTAGCGATAGGTGGATACAGTTTGGTCACTTAAATGTTTTCGTTATACATGCACTTTACCACTGTATTTGCCGTCGCGGTTGTTGTAGATTAGTCGGAGAGGGGATGCGTTTATTTACACCGTTTGTCTATTAGGATGGGGATGGAATAAGTGTGAGGTTGGGCGCCCATTAACCGGTTTAACGGTCCGTGACTTTTGTCACTGACCGTTCCAAGGCGGTATTTCCATATTTCTCCTACTGTATGTTTGTTTTGTCTTTGTGCGTCTCTTGTTGTTTTTATAGTTATGTACATTTGCTGTTTCCTTGTGTTGCTGTTCGGGCGACTGTTTTTTATGTATGTGGTGTTTCCTGCATAACTCATTTTTGTACATATATCTATTATTTTAGTGCATTTAGAACATGTGTATAAAGAAAATTACAGTAATCGTCTAAAACAGAATTTAGAAGAAATAGATTCATTTATAGCTACTGTTACAAGCAAGAGTATGCACTTACCATGGTGAATTTCGGGGTACTGTATTAATTAGTCTTGTTTTAATGCATTTTTGCAGATGCTTAAGTTTACTACATTTTCTACTGAACAACTCGCTACATTAGTGGTTAAAGGTCGTATCTTTATCTGTAGCAACTTCTGTAAAAATATCTAACTTATATTCAAAATACGATAAAAAAAAATCAAAGGTCTTATCTGCAAATATGAAAAAAACTTTGTGGTAAAAAGTCGTATTTGGTTTAAAGTTTGTGGTAAAAGGTCGCATCTGCCCAATTCAAAATCCTTACAGTTCAGAATGAAAAGGTCATATATGACAGATAAGACCTTATACCTCTAAATGGTTTTGCATAACGTAATATACGCAACTTTGTCATCAATCTTGTAATTAAAGAACTGTGTGTATTGATGCCCGTTTTTGTTGGATTCTTGTTGAAGTACGTATTTATGAAGGCTCTGTTTTGATAACATTAGATTGGTGTTTCAGCAATGTTTTTATCGGTAATTTAGCAAAACAAAATAGTCCATAACTGGCCATGAATAAAAGTATTAATATATGGAAATTGCCATTTCTTTCAAAGTGAAGAAAGAGGAGCTAAGAAAGTCAAATGGTGACTATTATGACCACTACTTGCCCTTTGTGACACTTGGAAGTTGAAACACGGGAACAAATAGAAGTCTTTTAGAAGAAGTGACCAAAGTATGACAAAGTGGACACTGGAAGGCAATTATTGCTGATGTTTGCCTTTAGCAGTGGCAGACAAATTCAACTGTGCTTTGAGAATTTAAATCACTTTGATTTCGACCCTAGTAATAAGTGTTAAACTGTCTGGCTGGAAAGAGGGCAGTTCCTATGAATTTGGTGCGCGGGTATACATTGCAAATCGACAGGGTGAGCATTATGATGCAGCTTTACCTGTGACAAATGTGTCCTTACAAATTGATACTTCAAATCCGCAGACGACAAATGCATCATGCTTTGAATTTAACCAAGCAACGCCTGTTAGACGATCCAATTAGGAGAGCCCGAAAAAGAAACTCTTAAGCCGAAAACGTAAACGAAATGAAACTCCGTGGAAAGCATCTGCGCATAAACGACATAGATGCCAAGACAAGTCCTATTTATCAAAGACTGGTAAATCGGTCAAGGAAAGAAGATATAGTATACAATAACAGGACTGCGAGCGTTGTAGATTCAGATGTCGCACTAGAGTAAGCGAGTCAAATAGGCATAAGATATTTGCACTTCAAACCTATGAACGACTTTGTTAAAAAAAAAACTAGCAGGTCGAAAGGGAAGAGAAAACTGGATAGACACAATGGACATGTTGGATAGATAAACAACAAGGTGTATTTTAAGATAGAGGATGAGCGGTCCCGTCGACAAAAATAAGCTGTGACAGAGTAGACCTAGTATGCGGGAATATCAACATAATGGACCTGTATTACACGAGGAAAGGGACACAAAACCAATACCTTTCTCACGACTTGGATATCAAAAAATATGTACAGCCTATATACAGACTGTTGTAAATCAAAAAGCCATACACCAGTAAGCAATTGATGTACAGACAAATATTCTGCGAGAAGTTCAGCTTATCTTTTTTCAAGCTCAAAACGACCAATGTTCTTTGAGTGCCAAGTATGAGAAGCATAGGCAAGCCGGAACTGTCACATATACATTTGACGAGAGTCAGTTCATCACTGTTGATACATTGCAGAAAGTGTCAACACGGAGTCAAGGTCATCCATAGGTTTGGTCCAGTAAAGACTCGGACATAGACCTGTATTACCTATCTCGCCTTCCAATATCGAAGGCAGATTTTGTAAACATTTGTAATAAGAAAATCATATCGCATGATTTTTAGCGCGTACTTCACGGGGAAATGGTTATAAGGCAATATGGAAGGTGCAGCAGTTTCAATGTTGTAGATTCATTGCTTGTACACACATTTCTGACAGAAGCTGTTGTTGTTAAGTTTTGCTCTTTGATTGTAACCCTTTCCCTATTAAATACAACGTAAGAAGTAATGGCATTATGAATACTCCGTAGCTGAATTTTATGTTAACTTTTCAAGGAAACAGTTGCTTTGGCAAAATCTGCAGAATCAGATCTGTATCATATTGAAAGCAAACAGAGCGGACACAGGTCAGTCTGCTCATAAAGCTGCTGCCAGATCTTAGGGTCTACTGCGTTTGCAAAAATGTAAAAAGGCATTTATATGAAGGAAAGGGTTACATATGAATGTCATATTGTATGTGAATGTAAAATAAAGTATTTCATTCATTCAAGAGTTGGTCAAGCCATCATCAGATTGTACTAATAGTTTAGTGTCTGAGTATAAATTCCTGCTAAAACAGATGTTTACTTGAATTGTCGAATTCAAATGACATGCTTATGCCTGAAAATAATTGCTAGCTATGAATAAACAATTGAAAATCTGTTTGAGCAAGATTTCATACAAAGAATTAGACAATGGGAATAAATGTATGATTTCAGCTTAACCGTTTATTCCATAAATATGCATATTTATCGCCTTTACAGAGTAGTCAAAGATTAGACGACTTCTGTAGGAGCCATTCTATCAGGGTCTGCTGTGTTTGCTTATTATATAATAGAGCTTGTGTCCATGTGTAAATATATCAATTAATCTTAACACATATTCACAAGGCCATAATTTCTTTTATACATAAAATGATGATTATTCATGGAGTAAAGAGTTAGACAGAAACAGGTTTTTTAAGTCGTGAAATTCAGTCGATTGATTTATGGCTATAATTAACCCTTTCCCTAACATTTTTTATTCAAAGTAAATTCTTACAAATATCCATTACCGAATCTGTTGACTAGAAAATTGACCAGACATTATAGAAGATAGAAAAAATATTTGTAATATTTAACCAATTCCCTTATAGGCTCTATTAGACCAAGTATCTTTGAATAAATCTACCGAAAAAGAGTATTTGCTAGAGAAAAGTATCATTTTTATATGTGTAGGTTTGAAATCATGATAAATAGAGCTATTATGGAACAAATGCTCTATTTATCACAATGGTTTCAACATGTTACTTTTATAGAGGTGTCAATATGAAGGAATAGTTTAAAAACAGCAACCGCGGGATCCATAATCTATGAGGGAAATGGTTAAACATACAATGTTACCTATCCTACTCTATTTGCAATAAAGCCTGTATACTGGCTGAAGGGGTCTGGGAATTTATCCCTTATTGTCCACACACAACAGCTGGGGATAACACTCCGGCACCCAGGCGGCCACGGTACCACAAGGTGAACTGTCTGTAGGCAGTATGCCGGTTAGCCTTGTTGAGGTATGCCTCTCTGGGTAAACCAGCACCTCCTGTCTGTAAAAGCGTGCTATAGATAGCACGCCTTCTGGATCCACACACAACAGCTTGGGATAACAACTCTCACTCCGGCACCCAGGCGGCCACGGTACCACAAGGTGAACTGTCTGTAGGCAGTATGCCGGTTAGCCTTGTTGAGGTCTGCCTCTTCTGGGTACACCAGCACCTCCTCTCTGTAAAGGCGTGCTATAGATAGCACGCCTTCATCCAGAATGTAGCGATCCATGTCCTACAATGATAATATGTTTTGATGACCATGTTCTGATGAGCACAAATATAAATAAGAAAAAAATAAATCTGGACAGAATTTATACAACATATACATAGCCTAGTGTACTGATGCTTCATAGTGAAATCAAAATATGTAATGTCAAGTTCTGTAAAATAACTACAAGTTTCAGGATACTAGAAAAACAGTTGCATGTGTTTCCATCATTTACTTATTTATTTTTAATCCTTTCTCTCTTGAATATTCATGTAAGAAATAATGACATGGTGAATATTAATGACATGTACACACACCATTTTGGTATTGGCTGAAACTGTAGAGTCTATATTATTTCATTAACAAACAGAGCAGACTCTGATCAGAAGACTTCTATAGTTGCATAAACTTACCATCTCAATCATTTTAACGGGGTACAAATGTTGAGATATTTATAGAACTTAGTTTAAAACTCTTCATTTCATACACTCAAGAACCACTGTCTTTTGACAGCAGAGCTAGCACATGGCTAGTATAATTTGTGTAGAGTAAATTCTGAAGGGAGGTGACTCCCCGAGAGCAAAAATTGCAACACAAAAAAGAGAACATTGCAGACTGTGTTATTGAGTATGTTCATAAACAGTAATTGAAAGTGCAACACTGCACAAGAAGTACTGAAACTCGTGATCTCAAAGGATCTCAAAGGATCAGAAGGTATAACAACACTGAGAATGAAGTACGGGTTCTGAGCCACCAGGCATCAATATTTCAAGGAAAAATTTATTAACATACATGACCACTCGCTACTACATGTAGTCACAGGTCATCTGCCTCAAGGGAAAATTGGGTTTACTTTGTACAATTACGAAACATGTTCTTATGACGCCTGTTAGAAGATTAATTACCTCGTGTGTTGAAATGCAGTGTTATGGACTGCGACCACAGCAGATGCGTTCTGGAATGCTTGGCATTTTCCTGCAGTTCCCACACCTACACCATGGTGGTGCACTAGACCCAGGTTGTGGATGAAATCCGCTGGGGTCTTGGGGGTCCACCCTGTCTAGAATATCAAATATGACGGCTGGCTGCTTCTCCACGACCATAAAGAGCACACTTTTTTGCCCCTTCTTCGCTCATCTCTGCGATTATACCCTGCACAGAAAAATAACAGTTTTATTCATAAGTATACATTTTCTGGCAACTAAGATATAAAATAAATCACTTTAAATGAAAACTGGCTGTCAGTCTTCCCTAGTCTTCGAAACTAGCAGTTGTCAATAAAAATACATTCTTATCAGCAACGTTGTCTTATGGAAACCACAATACTATTTACATGCACAAATTATGGAATGGAATCAACTCTTGGAGATGAGACAATGGGTTACAATATATTGTATGATGTACTGGTTATCGATGAACTCTTAAGTACCACAAATAGTGTAGACCCTGATCAGAAGAATAATTTTACCCTTGTCAAGAACGAGATTCGTGTAAGAAATATAAATGACATCATGAACATGAGCTGAATTTTTGCAAGGTAAACTTGTTCAAGGGAATTGTTTGCATTGAATGAAACTGTACAATCAAATATACATCATATCCTACAGGAACAACCTGATCTGGGTCTACTCTGTTTGTAAATGCATGACAGGCGTTTTTAAAACGGAAAGGGGTTAAATCATTTTCTAGTCCCATCTCTTTGGATGAACTGATGACTACATTTTACTTATGATCACATTATACTGTCAAAGCTTTTTCAAGCTTTTTCTTAGAGAAGCCGTCTGATCAGGGTCTGCTCTTGTAATATGATTTGATAGATCTGTTTCTTTGTCTTCTAAAGTGTCTATAATATTCAAGCTTTCATATTTCTTTATAGCTGTTTTGTTAATGAATATTCAATAGGTATTGAAATTTAAAACAAACATAGAACAGGGAAAGGTTAAATTGTATAACCCTTTACTTCATTAATATGCCTTGGCAAAAAGATTTGACACAGATCAGACTGCTCCTATAAGAGTCGTCTGATCATGGTCTGTTGTATGCTTAATAAGAAATATAGATTACAGTTTTTGTCAAAGCCTAAATTTAAATTTAATGTGTTCATGTACTTTTAAGAAATTGCATCTCCTCCATATTATATACACCTTTGCAAACAGAGTACACCTAGATCAGACAGCTCCTATAGGAGCTGTCTAATCAGGACGCTGATGATTTAATAAAGGTATGTTAATAAAATTTCTGTTACAGCCCAAAACTCATGTGTCCATGTGCTATTATAACAAATTAATCTTATTTATATGCATGATGTTATTATTTCTAACATGAATATTCATAGAGTAAAGGGTTATACTATGCAAATAAATTATTGAAACAATAATAACCTTCATCCTTTCCTTCCTGTCACTCTCTGATTCTCCCAGAACAGCCCCAAGTTGTCCCTGTGCACCTTCTCTGCCCCTTTAGTGCCCCGAACATGAGTTGCACCTCTTGTGCCACGTCCTCTGGCTCTACCACGTCTTGTGGGACGCCTCCTCATTGGGCTTGCTGAAACTGCTGATGCAGTATCTGATGTACTCTATAACATAATAGAATTCATTTTACATTATCAATGAGTGGCAATATCTTGTACAGGGAAACCCTTTAGACTAGTTTCTGAAGTATATACACACAGGGCAGGGCCAATTTTACCCCAGAACAATGATACTTATAAAACTCGTAAAGGTATGCTAAGTAAATTTATACACCAAATATCTAAGCGCTGTGACATATCGTTTCTGACAAGATGTTTAAAGTTTTTCCTATGCATAACTAGTGATCCATTGGGCTGTTTAAGCAGTAAACTACAAAAAACTGACAATCCCTAGGGTGGGACCAATTTTAGACTACTTTTAAACCCAACCTCTTTGAATACAGCTACCGAAAATGCTTACTAGAGAAAAGGAAACTGTTAGAATTATGTAGTTTTTGAATAATAAATATAGCATTTTCTACTATAGAGTAAATGCTCTATCACATGGATTCAAAAAGTGAGACAGCAATTATGAAAGCAATAATCCCCAACAACAAGAAATATGATCTATTCATGTATGGGGGTGACATATGCTGTCGAAAACCATCAGACTTTTGTACAAGCAGGAATTGGTAATCAGTTACATGCCACCCTCCTGCAAGAAATTCAATGGCTCTAGAATTAATTCAAAATAAACTTTACAGAGTCAGCAATGAAGTGCTGGTCTCAAACATATTCATTCATTCGAACATATTTAGAACAGGACCGAGGTGTATCGATCAGTTCATGGTTATTTACGGTTGTTGTGCTTGTTTATGTATTAGCATCAATGTATAGGAACTTAACCATTCTGCTAACCATTACGTAAACCCGGAGAATTTTGCTATGAAATGTCTTCCTATTCTGTTGTAAGTCTCCAACATTGATCTCGTTCTTTTCCCCAAAGCCACTGGGAGATCCTAAGAAGAACCTTAGTTGGTCCTCCTTAATCCCAGTGAACTTTGAGGAAATGTCATGGGCCCACTCTTTGCTAGTCTACGAGGACGGCACACAGATTGTCACTGGTGACCCAAATATTTTCCTATATAACTGTAACTTACAGCTAACAATTTGAACTGTTATTGTCTGAAATAAAGGCATAAATGTATTCAATACAAATGCTGTTTTAGAAGAAAAAGTCAAAACCATAATGCCATTCAGAGTTACAGTTCTTGTCATATAGGCTGATCTGATGACACTGAATAGGTGTTTTAAGTTTCACAGGAAAACATTCAATAGCTTTGGAGAAAAACACAATTATATACATACAGTTTAAAGCAAAAGTGCCATATGACACAATTAAAATTGAAATTATATGAAGTACAAATGATCAACAGGTCCTGCTTACTAAAACAGGTATGTGAAGTTTCATGGCAGCACTTTCTAAAAATGTTGAGAGTTGAAAAAAAAGGGAAATCAATTTGTCAAAATTACGGTAGTACAGCATTGTAAAAGTTGTCCAAATAAAGATCACCAGCTGGTACATACCTTAAACAAGTGTGTGTCGTTTCATAACAATATACTTTAAACTTTCTGAGATAAAATATCACTTCATAGAAAATCTTCACTCAGACTTAACTACCGGTAATTGAAAGAGTGCCGAATCACTCTATTCTACCGCTAAAGTCCATAACTACAGGTGCACGGTATACCCAGCATTCATCACTTACATTTTACATCTTGATCAACATAGTGATGCATTGAAGACTATGAAAATCTGCCCAAAATGCAAAGCAATTAAACAAGTAGAGAATAAGGAAGTCCCAGCGCATGAGAAATTGACTCTTTGAAGTACAAAAATGAGTCATGCAGGAAATACCACATACAGAACAAACACTCGCCCGAACAGCAACACAAGGAAACAGCAAATGTACATGGGTAGAAAAAACAACAAGAGACGCACAAAGACAAAACAAACATTCAATAGGAGGAAGATGGAAGTACCGCCTTGGAACGGTCAGTGACAAAAGTCACCGGGGGTTTAAACCGGTTTATGGGCGCCCAACCTCACCCTTATTCCATCCCTATCCTAAAAGACAAACAGTGTAAATAAACGTATCCCCTCTCCGACTAATCTACAACAACCGCGACAGCAAATACAGTGGTAAAGTGCATGTATAACAAAAAAACATTTAATTGAACATACTGTATCCACCTATCGCTAGTGTACTCAATGATTGAGCTGCAAACAGAGTAACTGTAGAAAAGTAATAAAGGGTACGACAAAAATGAAATAGTACAGAAGTTCATTAATAGATTTAAATAATTACTTGAACAAAAAAATCTTTGCACTGATTGTTTACATTGAACCCAACTTAGTCACTTATGCAGATTTAATCATATTAAAAGTTACTCTAAGATCTGTTTAATCTGGATCTAGCCATTATAAGTATCATTTAACCATTCAAGTAGATCTAATTTAATTGACTTTTGTCAGACATGCCAAATCCGGTACACTTTACATTAAAGTGTTGTCTGCTATACATATGAACTTGATGGTATAACCATCAGATAGATCAGGGAGAAAACTAGTGAAAGTGCGGTCGGTCTTTTTATCTTATACTAAATCATTTGTACAATTACTACAAAATTGTATTGAATTGTACTTTTGAAAAGAACTTAAATTCAAATACTAAAGCTTTTGCTGTAAAGTTGAGCAAACAATTTTGTCCTTACTTAAAAATTGGTTGATGTTGTTCATGAATTTTTCTCCAGACCAAGTTTATTGACATTCTGTCCACTTTTTTCTAAACTTTTATTGTTCCATCGTTTAAACCTTTCCTCAATAAATATGCCTTTCTACGCCTCTGTAATAACCACTTCTTGAAACCAGTGTGATAAATGGGGCATTTGCTCGTATAGGAGCAAATGCTGTATTTATCACAATGGTTTCAAATTACAAAATTCTAAAATTTTACTTTTCTCTAGTATATGCTCCTTTAGGGTAGATTCAATCAAAGAGGTTGGGTCTAAAAATAGCCTATGTGGGAAAGGGTTAACGATGTATTAAAACAACACATGCAACACATTCTCGTTAAATGTATTACACTAAAATAAAAAAAATCCTTATTACTTTACTTTTATTAATATTTTAGTGAGATTTATCAGTTTGACATTTAACATTGTTTCTATTACTTGTATGTGTCACATTTTTATAAACAGGCTAAAAATCATTTCTTGAAATTCTAATACTCACAATGTCCGAAGAAAAAAGTGATCTGATGGATGCAACGCGGGATGCAATGCTTGCCATTCTACAACAGAATGCCGCAAATCTTCTTGCTTATTGGAATGAATGCTGTAAGAATGTAATAAAACATTACAAGGTCAGAGAGTTGTCAAATGTTATTTATCCTAGACATTTAATGACATTTGAAAATGTTCAATATATTCTTCCCATTTTTCTCTATAATGTTCTAAATATAATTTGGAATTAAAAACTATGATAAAATAATCTTGATTTTAGTCTTTCCAAGAGATGTTGACCTTATACATCCTATAGACTGTTGTATTATTGTCTATAATTTCAGTGTCTGAAAGTTTTGTTATATGCCTTTTCAAGCATTTACAAACAGAGAAAATCCAGATCAGACGGCTTTTCACACTCCTAGATCAGAGATCAGACAGCTTTTCTTTCTCCTAGATCAGCCGTCTGTTTGTTAATGGAATTTGAAAAACATGGTTCTTTACTTTCTAAAAGGGCCAAAATATTCCACCTTGTATCTTTCATTTCATCTATTTTTCTCATGAATATTCAGAAGATATGGATCTTTACATTAAACATAGAACATGGAAAGAATTAACCTTTGACACTGGCCTTCACTGATATGTTTTCTAATGTATGTGCTTATGCAAAAAGAGGCTACTGTTCTGAGAAAACTGGAACTTTCAAATGTTTACATTATTTTCCTGTGCAACATTGACCTTTTACCCTGTCAACGTTCACCCTTTAACCGTTACATATTTATTACAATTTCAATACCTACTGAATATTTATGGAAAAAATAGTTAAATTGAACTATGGAAGGTGGAACATTGTAGCCATTTTAGGAAGAAATAGATCCTTTAGGAGCCGTCTGATTTGGGTCTATTCTGTTTTCAGATGAGTGAAAGAGAGTTTATATAAAGGAAAGGTGTAAGTCTGTCTATAACTTACTAATATATATCCATATACAAAGTTAACCATTTTTTATTTTTTAAAATGGTTGACATTTTGTTTCTTTTTAAAAATCAAAATTAAAGAGGGTCATCCCTCAAGGAGAAATAAATAATAGGTGAACTCAGAATTTGTATCAGCTCTTTCAGTAGTACAAAACATGATGACATCAAGGATATTAAAAGGTTTTGAAGGATTGTTTTGTCCTTTCTGTTAGTTGTGAATTTCAAATTAAATTTTCAGAATAGTCTATAATTTATCCCTCCCCCATGGGTAACAACAACATTGGTTTGTTGTTATGAAAAATGATTAAATTCAACAAACTAAGTGTATTTTCTAATTTAAACAATGATGATGTGGCTCAAAACCTCATAATGCACCAGGCGTATAACTATATTCTGATTTACATTTAGTTGCTATTCCAGTCTTAAATCTAACTGACCCAAAGACACCAGAAGATGCAATTCTATCCATGATGGTGTCATAAGGTGATATTCTCATTAAAGGGAAATGACCTCGTTACTTTGCAAACTCTAACAGCACGTGTTTCACGGGTCATCCCTCGATTTAAAAAGATTTCAATATGTTCGCCTTATCTTTGGCATTGTAACTTAGTTACTGAATAAATTGAATATTTATCCAGGTAATTAGTCTTTTTGATATATCTGTAGTTACAGATATACTTAAATAAGTCATTGTAAGTTTCATTAAACTATTATCATGTTTGTTAAATGTACTACTTAGGCATTTGTACTTGGCCGGGTTATGTTCAGCTATGCCTACACCGTGCAATTGTTATTTGTGTACAATGTTTATGTTTTGACACGTGCCTTAGTGTGTTGATTACACATTTACTTATTATTGTTATTTCATTTTTCAGGACTTGAAACTGATATTGATACTCATAAGTCATCAACACGAAATAAATTCATTTCGTTTGAGCAGAGCTGTTGTCTTCGGTTTAGATCCCCACGGTTGGCTGGTTACTCCAGAGACTCCACGACTCTGCGAAAATGGGGTACTGTCGGGTTTACTGACAACTAAAACAATGCAAATCAGTAAATAACTAATATGGGTTATGAGTGGTACTCTATAAAATAAGCTTGAGTCCAGGAGCAGGGTAGATATGTTACAGAAATGACCTAGACATGTGCAATATATAGTCTTAGAAACAAAGTGAATTCCAATAGTTTGAAATTAAAAAAAAAGAGATTTAGGTTTTCATAATGTTAATTTGTTTTAAGTCAGATATTCTGGTTTCAGAAAGTCTTTGCCCATTTACCTTTTGAAAACTGCATTAGATAGATAGCAGTATTAAGCAAAACATACAATATCACGAACCGTGATTCTCTGACAGCTGAATATATATGGTTTTTTATATCCATGTTCGTAGAATAAACCTGCGATTATTTTCCTTTATATCATTGTGGTGTGGTAAAACCTCCTTTTTGACATGAATGTTTATATGCCTCTTCATTTCACCCACGCTTCTAACGCTTACATGTACCAGTTCTCGGTTTCCATCCACCAAGGTATTGTCGATGTTTTGAGAATATCCTGCAATCTATATTAACCAGAGGCTCAAAAAGCATATATTACTAAAATGAAAAATTTGGATTTAGATATAAATCTGCAATCAAAATATGTGTAAGTTGAATTTCTGATCAGCATATTTAGTAACAATAGGGCCATGGTGAACCTTAGATAGATATATAGATCGATAGATAGAGGGTCACATAATTACTAATTTTGGCCAAATTATTTGGAACCAGTAGTTTTGCAGAAGTGTTTCAAAAAAGGCATTCGGTTGCCTTGGAAACAAGAGTTCTGCTTGGAATTTTACAATTTTAACACATTCGGAAGAGGAGTAAAAATGTTTTATTTTTATTAATTTCAGAGAAGATTTTTAAGTAAAGTTTTCATGAGGCACGACTATCGGCGACAAATATAAGATCTAATATATGTCTAGTCTACATAAAAGACACACGACAGCATGTACTGTTATGATAACAACTACATGTAACAAAATGTAACACTGCTCGCCATGAAACCTCAAGGAAATGTTACCAGTGGAACAATCTCAAGGGCAAGTAGACCTGGTGCCTTTGCGCTTTCTGTTAGCTTGTAGAGTGTTAGCATTGGTAATATTAACATACAATATTATTAAATATGTCTCTTGAGCAATATATATTTAGAGAAATGAGTACATTAGTGTGTGAAATGTGGCGAATGTAGTGTCTGTATGTGTAATTTCACAAATGTAGTGTCACATAACAAATGTGGTGAGCTTACTTGTGCTAATGTGGTGGAGAGAATATTTGGTTGTTCGTTGTGGTTTTTGTTACCGTTTTTGTCTGTATGTTTTTTTCTAAGGAATTAACTCTTTGTTTGCAAAAGTTTGGATCAAGATGAGTCCTTCCTCGATAATCAGGACTGCATAAAACTTACCTCCATGAATATTCATATAATAGATACTGATACTACAAATATATATTTAGATCTAGGTGCATTCTTCTAATGGCACATGAAAAGGGGAATTTGGACCATGGCAGAATCTGTAGAAGCATATCCACATTACACCTAATAAACATTAACAATTTCAAATTCATTATTCCAAATCCTCTAATGTGTGTTATCTAAGATCTACATCTCAAATCTACAATCATAAAGTAGATTCCTTTCTTTTCAAAGACAATATTTGGATTTTACACTCCTAGGGTCTCAACCCATTCATACCAAGTATTTTTTTATTATAATATTTAACTTCAACATAAATGTATATAAATTGGGTAAAGCTTCTGTAATATAATCTGCATAATGTTATTTGTTAACTCTTAAAGTAATTGTTGTTGCCACTGAATCATAATGTATTTTATAAAATGTTGGGAGATGCAAGAACTTGTGATCAGTCCCTAATGACTTTAAAATTAACAAGAGTGTTCAGAGGAACACATGCTTGCAGCTGACAAAAACACTGTTAATATTTTGGACGGCGAATATCATAACAAAGGGGAATAACTTAACAAATATTGCATGCAGAGTGATGGACCTTTGTTACGTTTAGAAATTACATCCAAAAAATGAGTGTGACGGACAGACAGACTACGGAAAATTGATCCCTGAGTGACACACTGCCTCTGGGGAGGTGACACAATAAAATTATATGTATGTTTAACCCTTTCCTCCTCAAATACGCCGCTCAACACATTGGAAAACAGAGCAGAGTCAGATCACTTGGCAACTATAGGTACCGTCTGATTACGGTCTGCCTTTTGCTTATAAATGGAACAATATAGTTCGGATCCTGCACTTTCTGCCATGGCAACATATTAATGTGCTCATGTGCTATAATAACAATTAATATATTTCATATTCATGATGCCATTATTTATTACATGAATATTTGTGGAGGAAAGTGTTAAATTAGATGTGAATAAGTGAGCATAGCTGCAAAATTTAAGTCTACATCAGACCCAAATTCAAACAATAAACTTCAGTCTCAATAACCTATAGACTGGACGGGCAGACAAGGGAAACACTAATGACCCACACCGCTTTGTGACGGTCATAAATATGTTTACCTTTCCCATCAAATGTCCCTTGTGGTTATTAACAGTTGGTACAGAAACATACACCAAGTGTTTTCGTTCCACTGTTTGGTCAAACGTGTCTCTGAGTTGATTGGTCAACTGCCTTTTCTTCCAGTCAGTTACATCCCCTTCCATCTGTTAACAAAGAAACTAGTATGAATATGCAGAACTACACGTTTGATAATCAGAGTTGCAAGGCATGAGTTCTTTGGAGTAGTTCCAAGTGTACAGATTCAGCATGGGTACAATCTATGTAAAAACAATTACACAAGATCATAGAGGAATATTTGCGCCCACTATTGTCAGATCTTTGATAGGTTCTTCTTTTCTCCTATTTACCTTTCTCTTGCTGAATTATGTCTCCCCCCATATTTATATGGGGAGACATATTGTTTTCGTGAGAGTTGTCTGTCTGTCTGTCCGTCTGTCTGTCACACTTTTTGTCCGGACGATAACTTCAATATGCCTGATGCCAGTTGATTGAAACTTCATATATGGAAAGAGCATAATGAGAGGAAGTGTCATGCACAAGGTCCATAACTCTGGCTTCACTAATATTGGAGTTATTGCCCTTTTGTAAAAAAAATCACACTTTTTTGTCCGGACGATAACTCCTATATGGCTCATGCCATTGGATTGAAACTTCATATATGGAAAGATCATGACGATAGGAAGTGTCATGCACAAGGTCCATAACTCTAGCTTCACTAATATTGGAGTTATTGCCCTTTGTAAAAAATATCATAATTTTTTGTCCGGACAATAACTTCAATATGCCTGATGCCAGTTGATTGAAACTTCATATATGGAAAGAGCATAATGAGAGGAAGTGTCATGCAGAAGGTACATAACTCTGGCTTCACTAATATAGGAGTTATTGCCCTTTGTAAAATAAATACTACTTTTTGTCCGGACGATAACTTCTATATGGCTCATGCCATTGGATTGAAACTTCATAAATGGAAAGATCATAACGAGAGGAAGTGTCATGCACAAGGTCCATAACTCTGGCTTCACTAATATTGGAGTTATTGCCCTTTGTAAAAAAAATCACAATTTTTTGTCCGGATGATTACTCCTATGTGACACATGCCATTGGAGTGGAACTTCATACATGGAACGATCATGATAAGAGAAAGTGTCATGCATAAGATCCTTAACTCGAGCTTCAATAAATTTAGAGTTATTGCCCCTTGTACATTTGTTTAATTCTTTCTTGTTCGGACGATAACTCCTACATGGCTCTTGCCATCGTATTGAAACTTCATACATGGAAAGAGCATGATGAGAGAAAGTGTCATGAACAAGGGTCATAATTCTGGCTTCAATACTTTTGGAGTTATTGCCCTTTGTTACATTTTTTGGCCGATCAATAACTCCTGTTCGACAGATGCTATTGGAATGACATTTTATTTCTGGAAAGAGCATGATGAAATTAAGTGTCATGCACAAGGGCCATAAATCTGGTATCAGTATTTTTGGAGTTATTAGCTGTTATCATTTTCTTCTTGAAAAATGCAGTGTGAAAAACGCAAAATGAGGGGAAGTATCATTCATCAAGACCATAACATTTTTAGTGATTTCCCTTTACATATTGTTTTTATTAGAGGGGAGACATCCGTTTTTTTGACAAAAACCTCTAGTTTTAAAATGTATTTCTCCTTCCTTACCCATGCATGTTGTATGATTACATATATCTTCACTGTGTACAAGTATTTCGCTTAGCAATCACTGATGTGGAGTGCACTGGTTGTACAATCAATTTGTAAATAGAGCAGATCCTGATGAGACAGCTCCGGCAGGAGCTGTCTCATCTGGGTCTTCACTATTTACAGGAAGGTATATTGACGTGAATAGCAGGTTAACACTTTCCTTGTTCTATATTAATGTAAGAAATAATGACCTGAATATTTATTAGATGAATTTTTATTATTTAAAAGGCAATTTTTTATTTGACAAATATATATGTATAATCAGATCCATATCATTTCAGAAGCAAAAAGGGCACACACTGATCCGATGGCTGATGTAGGAAAATCTGATCTTGGTCTGCTCTGTTTGCAGATGTGTGAAAATGTGTTTATATGTGGGAAAGGGTTAATGAGTCGGTACACAAGTAAGAAGATTTAAGTCAACAATAACATGAACATTTTATAAAGAGCCCTGTGATTATTTGGGGAAAAAAACACAACAAAATGTAAAAGTCCCAAAATCACCGATGGTCCAAAGCACATTTTTTTCTCTACCAATCGGTCAAAAATACAGTTTACAACCTCGAAACAAGAGGAACATACATGTGAAATTTGAGAACGATCCCTTCTATATTTTCTAAAGAATAGTGCTGACAAACTGTCAGACCAAATAACGAAAACGCCAGTGCACAACATTACAGGTGATTTACGGAATGTCACTTCGGAGGGCTGTGAGCATGTGTAGGATTTTTTATAAATGAGGTTGAGCGATGAGATCATTAGAGTTAAGGTGCATACTTACGTTATAAATATATTAAAATTAAATATATAATTTGCGTGTAGCAAATATTAAAAGAGTAATAAAAGTATTTGTTAACCATTTTTGTATCTCTGTTTACCCTCAGATTAATTCAGTTCCAGTATCACATTATTCAAGCAGTCTTCAATATAAGAAAATTATTATACATAATTTGGTACATATGGTACAAAACCAATTATAATATATTTTCTAAAGTTTAAGTAGGTACAGTTTTCCTTCCTCTTATTACTGATATATACACTTGAAACACACATACACACCCACGCATTCACACACACACACACATCAATTTGTCTTTTCCCTGAAGTAGACTGCATTGATTCAGGTCTATACATTTATAACAGCTTACTGTGTACAATCGATGAATTTTATATCCTGAACTTCTGATTAACGTAAATTGACAATCCTGAAAACTGTTTAAATGCTTGTTACATGCTGACTATTTGTATGTCGCTATATACATGTGTAAATAATATGCGGTATGAAATAAAAGAAAAAATACATACTTTGATCCCGGGGAATTTTAAAATTTTCCGTAAACAGATCCTGGTAGGATAATTCTTTTTTTTTTCATCTTTGACAAGCATCCTTTTCTTAGAAGAGTGACTGTGGTCAGTTTCTGCTGCAGTTTCCTTCCGTTTGTATATTTTGAGAAGAATAATTTATTGACAACAGTAATCAACTTATTTACAAGGAATAGTGACTATAGGAACCATGTTAGATAATTATCAACGAATTAACAAAGAACTGTTATTTTATTACATACCTTCCAATGCTATGCCTAAAATATTGCCGTATTTTAACGAGCAAATACATCATGATGGATTGAAATTACGTGTTACTCACGTATCTTGTGTAAACAGAAAATGCAAGTTCCTTCTGTAGTCGTAACTACTTTTTCAAGACGTACATATATTTCTTTTAGATTTTCGGCAAACTTGGGCGTGAGTAGTGTTGCACTTTTAAATACTACTCATGAACAGACTCAATAAAACCGAGTCTGCAATTTTCTCTTTTTGCATTTCTACTTTTGCTTTCGAGGGATCACCCATTTTCAGAATACATGTACTTCACAACAACAGGTGTTAAGTGCTTGTGTGGCGGCCGTAAAAAGTCGCCCCGTACTTCATTCTCAGTGTTATATTTTCTGGTCCTTCGGGATCATTAGTTTTCATGTTATTAGTTTTGAAAATTGAATACTGCTTAAGCCGGTGCTAGGGGGCGTGAGTAGTGTTGCACTTTTAAATACTACTCATGAACAGACTCAATAAAACCGAGTCTGCAATTTTCTCTTTTTGCATTTCTACTTTTGCTTTCGAGGGATCACCCATTTTCAGAATACATTAATTATAATGTGTGTGGAACAGGGTTACAGATAAGGAGAGTATTAGGGGTATTTACACAATTAAAATTGTGGAAAAAGCAATTGTTTTTCAAAAAATGAATAACTCGAAGCAAATAACTATAGCAAAAAAGCAAAAGAAAATAGAATACCTAATGAGAATATGAATAATACGCAATTACGAAAATTGCCAATACCCAATTAAAATGGAAAATACCCAGTTCTGTAACACAATAAGGGAGTAAATACCCAATTGCATCAAAACCTTATTTGAAACCCTGGTAGACGGTATTTATAGTATTACTTGAGCCTTATAGTATTGTTTAAAAAAATTACTTAATTTCGTCTGTTCAATTGGTTCAAATATCGCAAAATAACTAATGTTAACAAGTTGAACTTTAGACAGTTTACTGTGAAACTGCAAGAATTAGATGTCTGCCTGAAGTTGTCCGTCTGTCTTTGTAAATAAACATCTGTCAATGTTTTCCACTCTTGTCTATATGGGGCACGTTTTCAAGACTTGAGGTGTGGATGGATATGGTCAATTCAAACTCCTCTCTATTGAACTCTCTTCCAACAAAGATCGAGATCTAATGTTTGAGGGAAATAACCTTCCTGCAGAAAGACATGATAGACTCAAATCTGGACCAGATCAAGTGACCGTTAACGCAGCTAAGGTTTACATACACCGTCTTACAACAGTGGTTAAGAGATGACCAACATTTTTCGACAGGTCACAAAAGGTTGAGCTAATTTAAATACAAAACATAAGGTTATATTATTGCACTTTTATTGGACAAAACTTCATGATATTTGTGAGTATTCTGATGTGTTCCCAAGATTACATACATCATCTTACAACAGTGGTTAAGAGATGATATTCCTCCAATCTGTCAATCTCAAAAGCCAAGTTGATCTCATCCTACCTGATTTCTCCAAGGCTTTTGACATGGTCAACCATGAAAAGCTTCTCTCTAAGCTACACTTTTATGGTATACGAACCCACACACTACAATGGAGCTTTTTAGACAACATATCTCAATCGGTTGTAGTAAATGGATACCCCTCATCTTCTATCCCTGTCTCCTCTGGCGTTCCCCAAGGATCTGTCCTAGGCCCTCTTATCTTTCTTATCTACATAAATGATCTTCCAGAATATGTCCAGTCCTCCAAAGTCCGACTCTTTGCTGACGATACAGCTGTCTACCTCTCACTTTCCACTGCCTCTCATCCCAGCCTTCTACAACATGACCTCACACAGCTCGAACTATGGGAGTCAAAATGGGATATGTCTTTCAACCCTTCTAAATGCCAAGTACTTCACATCACCTGACGTAAAACACCATTTCCCACAAAGTACACCCTCCACAACACCACTCTAGACTATGTCGAAACTGCCAAATATCTGAGTGTAACAATTTCACAATCTTTCATGGCACTCACATATAAACAACATCACTACAAAAGCAAATCAAACTCTCGGCTTCCTACGCAGAAACATCAAAGTAAACGCACGTTGGACCAAAAGGGAATATGGACGTACCTCCTCTGTCATTGACATGCTAACCTCATTAAAGTGGAGACGGCTGGACCTCAGACGCATAGATCAGCGCCTGGTCATGTTTCATAACATCCTAAATGACCAGGTTGCCATTGCCCTTCCAAACAATGTGACCCCTCCCCTAAGAATTTCACGCTCCTCTCACTCTCATGCATTTCAATTCATTCAAACCAAAACCGATTACCACAAATTCTCCTTCTTTCCTAGAAAAGTGGTCCATTGGAATGCCCTGCCAGCAGACATTGTCTCCCTGTCTAGTCTCCAGTTCAATCAGGCCATAAATATACCTGCCCTGTTTTAAACCTGGTTTTAACACACTCTTTTTCTCTCTTTATTCGTAATACTTTACTCTTTTAACAGTCTTGGTGGTTGACGCGCAACAGTTTAAGTTCCCATTAGGGGTTCAACTGAACTGGAAGATAGATAGATAGAAGAGAAGACTAACATTTTAGATAGGTCACACAAAGTTGATCTAATTTTAATACACATAATTATAAGGTTATATTATTGTACCTTTATTGGATAAAACTCCATGAACTCAGTGGGACGAAATGTCTCGGTAGAAAAATGTCACGTTACGAAATGGCACAGGGACTGGTATTAATAGGATAGAAGGTATTAAAAGAGGATCCGGAATGACCTGCGCTGGGATACAACGCTAAGTAATAGATCTATTATTTCTTACAGGTATATTTATGGAGGAATGTGTTAATCTCAGGGGCGTAACTGGAGGAGATTTTATGTGTAGGCACCTGGGTCGTGGCAATGAGATGGGGGTCGGGGGTCCTTCCCCTGAAAATTTTGAAACCTAGATCACAAATCCTGCATTCTGAGGTATTCTGAATGACAAATGACAGAATAAAATGAGACTATTTTTCTCCATGAACTTGTTTAAGGATTACTGTCTTGGTCACTATGTCTTCATTTTTTAATTATCATAGAATTATACAACACAACACTATTTAGATATACAACCAACAACCAAAATCGACCTTGATGTTGAACGAGCCATTAATACTGTCATATACTGATTTATAGAGCAAAGAGATATGTTAGTATCCAACTATAAAATAGCTAATGATGCTTCTTATAATATTCTATATCATGAATTATTACATGAAACTGTTGCATTAGCTAAAACTTATATACAGGACACAGAAACGGGGATACTAGATCCCAAGTGTAGATGCTTAAACCGTTTCCTTCATAAACGTATTTTCTCGCATTTGCAAACAGAATAGACCCAGATCATACGGCTCCTATAGGAGCCATTTAATCAAGGTCTGCTCTGTTTGCTAGTTGAATTTGAAAAATCGGCGTATTTACTCTCTAAAATGGTTACAATGATCCACCTTCCATATTTCATTATTACTATTCTGTCCGTGATAATTTAGTAGGTATTGAAATTTGGAATATACATGGAACAAGGAAAGGGTTAACTGTCTCTATTTTACCCGTCTCTATTCTATTCAAAATTTTCTGTGTTATGTTGTCCACAAGCAAAATGTGAATTGCTTCAGATAGATAGTTGAAATGTTTAAGATAGTTTTCTGGCAAAATTCCCATTGAACAAGGGATTCCGTAAAACAACAGCCAAGACTGTAACTCTGTTGCTTTAAGCGACTTGTAATTTTTACTGTCTCTAGGCAATCTTTCAATACTAGCTGGAGGACATATACCCTGAAGACGCCTTCAGATTTTTTTTAAATCCTTTCCAATAAAATTAGTAGGTGAAAACCATTTGGACATTAGATTATTTGTTATGCCGAGCAACACTCCATACATGTAGTCTGGCACAGTGCCTTAAACAAAATTATATGATTCAATAGAAGAAAGACCAGAGGCACACTTAAAACCTTTAAATGGGTTTTTAACAGCTTCTTGCATCGTGCAAATTTGCACATCATCATGTGTTCGTAGCTTGTGACACTGTCTGGATAATATCTTACAGACCCTTTTCATTGTTTCACTGTTTGCCCTTGCTCTTCGCATGTAATACATGCAAATGTCCCATTGAAGTACATCATATTAAGAACAGATGCTTTTGCAGGTAAATCAAACACACCGCAAACTATTCTAACTCTACCTCTAATATCTTGGCCATCAAACTCAAGATGAATTCCTTCATTACACAGATGATTTAACTGAGGAGCTATCCATATATATTACAATATCTAAAACGTAAAAAAGGCCTTGACAATTATCTTTTCCTGCACAGATTTAAACAGTGATATATGAAAAAACGTGAAATAGTAATACACGTATTATTGAAATGAGAAAACCCCATCAAGGATTTTTCCATTATTTTTTTTGTTTTTTGTTTTTAGCTCACCAGAGCACAAAGTGCTCAGGGTGAGCTTTTGTGATCGCCTGATGTCTGTCGTTTGTCGTGCGTCGTCAACAATTTGAACCTTTAAAAGTCTTCTCCTCTGAATCTACAGGGTTCTTAGCTTTCATCTTTGGCACATAGCATCACCTATAGTTCCTCTACAAATGGGGGTGGCCAGTTTTCTGTAGCTGACTGTTGTTTTCTGTACAAGTAGCAGAATGCTGGGCTCACTAATGTTAGGCATGGGTAAAACTTCAAAAATCTTCTTGTCAAAAACTACATGTCACAGAGCTTAGATATTTGGTGTATAGATTAACTTAGTATACCTTATTGACAGTGGTTAATATCATAGTTCTGAGGTTAAAATTGGCCCTGCTCTGTTGGTTATACTTTCAAATTAACTTTTACACTATAAAGGTTCCTCTGAGCTAGACGGCCTGTAAACACTCCATCTGTGCTATTACGCACTCACTTGAGAGGGCAAGTTCCTGGTCAAAACTCTATGAAGTTGTCTGCTTCAGAATTAGTGTCTGTTTGTTCACACTGTTTTTAATCCATTTCCTCATAGGCTATTTTCAGATCCTGTTTCTTGGAAAATTTTAGAATTGTAGATTTGAAACCATTGTGATAAATAGAGCATTTACTCATATGGAGCAAATGCTCTATTTATAACAATGTTTTCATAAATGACTATTATACCTCTTTGAATAAATCTACTGATAAGGAGCATTAATTAGAGAAAAGGAAAATTTCAGAATTGTGTAGATTTGAAACCATTGTGATAAATAGAGCATTTACTCCTATGGAGCAAATGCTCTATCACAAAGGCTTTTTTCAGATCCTACCTCTTTGAATAAATCTACTGACAAGGAGCATTAATTATAGAAAAGCAAAATTTCAGAATTGTGTAGATTTGAAACCATTGTGATAAATAGAACATTTACTCCTATTGAATTTTTATTTGTCACAATGGTAAGCAAATGCTCTATTTATCACAAAGGTTTTTTTCAGATCGTACCTCTTTGAATAAATCTACTGATAAGGAGCATTAATTAGAGAAAAGGAAAATTTCAGAATTGTGTAGATTTGAAACCATTGTGATAAATAGAGCATTTGCTCCATAGGAGTAAATTAACTCATATACAAACCACATATAAAGTTACATACCGGTATGCGTCAGATCAGAATCCAAACTGTGTGCTAATCATCTGTTAGAAATGTCTGCGTATTCAAAGAGGTAAATATTGGTCTACTCTGTTTGCAAATGCGTGAAAACATGTTTATTTGAGGGAAAGGGTTAATTAGAGAAAAGGAAATTTTCGGAATTGTGTAGATTTGAAACCATTGTGATAAATAGAGCATTTACTCCTATGGAGCAAATTCTCTTTTTATCACAGTGGTTTCATAAAGTGACTGTTACAGAGGCGTAGAACAAATGCCTTTTTCAGATCCTACCTTTTTGAATAAATCTTCTGATAAGGAGCATTAATTAGAGAAAAGGAAAATTTCAGAATTGTGTAGATTTGAAACCATTGTGATAAATAGATCATTTACTCCTATGGAGCAAATGCTCTATCACAATGGTTTAATAAAGTGACTATTACAGAGGCGTAGAAAGGGGTTTTTATGGAGGAAAGAGTTTTCTATTAGCCGGCCGAGCACAACCTGGTCAGACAGCTCCTATAGAAACCATCTGATATGGGTCGGTTCTGTTTGCAAATGCATCAAATCACATTTATATGAAGGAAAGGGTTTTTAATGTCCAAAAGTTTATTAAAGATCGACTGATTCCTTGCCCTTTTCAACAGAATTAAGACCAATAGGTATGGCACAGAGTTTGGATCCACAAAGGATCAAATAACACCCCACAAAACAGGTGTCCAGTTTTGTTTAGAAACATACATGTAGTTAATACTTTAAAAATCTTTTCCTCTAGTGAGCGATTTCAGGGCCCTTTTGTTTATCTATCAGGATACTCTATATGTGATTTATTAAATATACAGCAGTGTCGTCTGCAAATAAATGGACTTGAGAAGTAATGGTACCTGGCAAATCATTTATATACAAAACAAAGAGCAGTGGGTCTAGTACAGAGCCCTGTTGGACCCCCGATGTTACTGGGACTTCAGACGAGTAACTACCTTCCAGTAGATCTACCGGTGAGAAAGTTTTGGACCCAGAGAGTAACAGATTTGTTGACGCCATGAACTTGCAACTTATGTATTAATTTCAAATGGTTAACTTTGTCAAAAGCTTTGCTTAAATCAAGTAAAATCAGATCTGTTTGCTTGCCATTTGCCAAGTTATGAGAGATTTCATCAACTAGCTGGATCAGTTGAGTTTCACAAGATCGGCGTTGCCTGAAACCGTGCTGCAAATCATACAATATGTTATGTTTATATGTACAGTAAGGTTTGAAGCAACAATATGTTCTAGAACTTTGCAAATAATACATGTTAAAGAGATCGGACGATAGTTTGCTGGGTCTTCCTTATTTCCCTTTTTGCGATAACATTTGCCGACGTCCATATCCTTGGAAAACACCTGTATCGAGAGATTTCTGAAAGAGAAGTTGCAATATGGGTGCAATTTGCTGACTGAGATATTTAAGGATCAGTGGCTTTATGCTATCAGGTCCGGCAGCTTTATCTGGTTTTAAATTTAGAAGTAGCTTTTCAACGGTTTTAAATTAAGGAGTAGCTTTTCAACTCCACTGGTGGTTAAATGGATTTTTGGCATCTCTGGGTATTGTTTGTAGGGAGTAGGAAAAGGAAGATTTAAGCTTCTAATAGCTGAAAGGCAAGTTTGTAAAAGCGAGATCAGTGACATGGAGGTAAATACAGACAGAACTTGATTATTTAGTATATTGGCCTTTTCATGATTTTTCTGTTCTTACACCCCAGAGACCTTCCTACCGTGCCGTGGTTCTGGGGCTTAATTGTCACAGGGGATGTTTTTGTTTATTTGACGGAGATTATCCCCTCTGCCAATGTCAATTCTTACCTGATCCATGAGAAACTTGAAGCCCTCCCAGTTTGCCTTTTTGTAAAGGGGTATGTCTCTGGGACTGTTTGTTTTCCTTTGGCCTGATGTCTGCTACAAAGGAAACAATGTCATGTTCAGCTTTACCTGGAATACATTTTACACAGTTTATGAGAGTATGATTGGAGTTTAAAACTAAATCAAGTATGTTTTCTCCTCTGGTGTTTTCTGTAACCATTTGAGTTCAATTGAAATCTGATAAAAGGTCAATAAAAAACTTCATGCAAGGTAGAAAAACTACAACCTGGCTTGATACATGTAAAAGGTGTTTAATCATTTTCCCAAGATAATATAGGGTAATTAAAGTCTCCTAATATCCAGAGATTGCTTTAGGTTTTCTAATCTCTAAACTCATCTGCACTGTGCAAGTCGTTTTCTTTTGGCCTACAGTAAGCTACTATTTATAGGGGCTTGGATATCTGCATGTGAAGTTTTACCCAAATGATCTCACAGTCTGTCTTTAGCTGCTTTTACTCAGTAGCAAGAATGCTGTCCCTTACCAGGATAAAAAACCCTCCACCTTTGCTCCCTCTATCCTGGCGAAAGGGTGTGAAACTAGGCGGTTTTGGTCGACAAGTGCCATTAATTCAGATTTTTTTATTGACACTAGATTGGCAATTTACTAGTAAATTCTGAAGAGAGGCGATCCCCCGAAAGCAAAAATTGCAACACAAGAGGAGAAAATTGCAGACTCGGTTTTATTTAGTCTGTTCATGAGCAGTAATTGAAAGTTCAACACTGCTCATGCTCCCTAGCACCGGCTTAAGCGGTATTCAATTTTACGAACCAAAAGTACTGTAAAAAAATATTCCCATTGAAACTTCAAATTTTTCCGAGATCCTTCAGATAAGGCTAAGAAATGCGAAGACCTCAACTGTACATCTGAAAGAAAGAATATAAATCACCAATTATTTACAAAAATAAAATCCTGATCTCGGACTTCATCTTCAAGCAAATGCCAATCTTTAGTCAAATAAAAAAACTCAGATCTAGATTTAGGATCTGTTTACCATCTAGATAAGCAATCCGAGACACGATTCTCAGTACTTGTCAAATGCACAGCATTGATCTCTCACTGGTTAAGACTTGTCAAATAACAAACTTCTCGCAATCCTTCTTGAAGAATATCACATTTTGATCTACCTGAATTCAATATCTGACACACCGCTTGATTGTCACAAAACAACTTAATCCTCTTACCCTTAAACTCAAAAGACCATAATTTCAAGGCTATGGTAATACTCAGCAATTCAAGAACTGCAATTGAGAAACCTTTCTGAAAAACAAAATCAGGACTCATTACATGAAAGAATCTGCCCTGAAAGAAACCACCACATCCTGACAAACAAGCATCCGTGGAAAAAAACAGCATCTGGAGAAGACCAATCGTCATATAACATAATGGAAACCCCATTAAACTGATAGAGAAATTTGTTCCACCACTCAATGTCTTTTTTGTCTTCCAATGGAAGTTCAACACACACATGAGAAGCATAACCGTACAATTCCTTCAACCAATTAAACAACCTGCTGATAAAAACTCGTCCTGATCTAACACCCGCAGCCACAAAATTTAATTTACCTATACTCTTTCAACGTGGCCTCAGACTTGGAAAGCCAAAATCGAACTAAATTATTTACTTCCTCCAAACGCTCTGGAACAACCTCCATAGTCATTGTTATTGTATTGAACAGAACACCCGAAAAGTCATAATCTCAGAAGGTGGACAAGCTTTATCAACAGATTCTTTTAATCCACACTTCTTCAACACCATTCCTAGACAGTTGTAAGAAAACGCAACCATCTCCTTTCGTTCAGCACCTGCTAAATCATCTAAGTAATTCAGAATATAAACACCAATCCTAAACATAATATAAGCAATGGCACTAGTAACACTTTGACAAATAGCAGCTGCAGATCTTAAACCCATACTTCAAACTGTGTCACCAAATTTTGTTTCTTCCAGCAAAAGGCAACTAAATTGTAATTACTGGGACACATACTTATCTATCTATACGCTTTCCTAAGATCCTTCTTAAACAAAAGACAACCTTGTCCTTTTGATTTGATCAATTGTTTAAAATAATCAATTTTAGGAAAAATTAGATCTACATTTACACCTAAACAAACATCCTTGTCAACAAAAGCATTAACAACCAAACCTTTAGGCATACTTAAATCTAAAATAACTCTACGTTCAGTGGTATCTTTCTTAGGCACTTCATTCAAAGGAGAAACTTTCAACTGAGAATGAAACGGATTTCTTTTAAAATGACCCAAAATAAAATAACTTGAAGCCCCCTTCCCCAAATATATATTTATATCTTCCACATAATCGTCTGCTCCCTTATGATTTCTATATGTCCATGTCTCTATTTCTTTAAACTGATCCTCTTTACCAGAATTACCAATTGGAAAACCAAATTTCAAAAGATCACACACTAATAAATCCCTGTAATCTGGACCCAACATTTTCTTCATAATTTCTATATCTATAAATTTATTAACAGCTATTCTACCCCTTCAAAGTTATATAGACCTGACTGAGATATTTGTTTGTGAATCAAAACCTTGTCAATGATATTATCATTTCTATTACATTTTGTAACCTAACTTTAAACTTTACAGAATGTTTACAAATGCACATGCCAATATTCAGATGCTCATTCATAAGTGGGCTAACCCTATTAAGAAATTCAGGATAAAAAGAAATTATTACAGACTATTGCTGACCAATATGCTCATTCAAAATACAAAAACGATCTTGCAGTCAATTCATCGCATGAGGACACGAAGTTGAGCACTCCGGATGACCAATCTTCAATGTATCCTTCATCCAACATGAAGCACAGATGTGATGAGCTAATCCCATTACTCCTTTAACAACCATAGTATGAGGAGATTTACTAAAACATTTATTCCTTTGGAACTGACTACAGAACCAAACCTTGTCTGAATCCAACTTATCAGACTTGACTTTGCTTTTTGGCAATGAAACCTTGTCAGCTCTATGACCAGAAAGAACAGCGGTTTTAACATAGCTAAATGAGTCCCCTCATTTCAGTAAATCTAATTCATTTTCCCTTAACACATCTGCATATAAGGCCTTCACAACTGTAAAATTATAAGAGAGGTTCAACTACATTATCCTTTTCAACAGGTCAATTTCAGCCTTTCTTTCAGAGCTCCTGATAGAAGATGGAGATATTATATCAAGCTCTCCTGCAACAAATAAATTAATATCTAACTTGTCAAAAGAAATCGAACCATTGACACATTCAAAACGAAGATGAGACTGAGGATATATATGCCGATTCTTAACTCGATCACCGACTTTTGAAACAATGCCAGATTTTTTTATTGATTTTTTTTACTTTGATTTCTTCCCTTTCTTCCTTTTAATATCTGAATCAGAATCCATATCAGAATCAGAATCCATATCAGAATCAGAATTTGATACAGAACTCGAAGAAGAACTCGAAACTGTCCTATATTTAACAGACGTCGCTTTCTTCTTTCGATTTCCAGATCTAATAAAAACGACTTCCATCAGAACTATCATCAGTTGAACAAGCTTTCTTCTTCAACCGCCTAGATTTTGAAGAAACATCAAAAGAAGAATAAGAATCATCATCAGAACTCGATGAATCGAACAAATTAAAGCCCATTTTACGAATTGTTGCCTTAACCTTCTTTCTCAATTTAACGTCTTTCCTCAAATCACCTAAAGTCAACTTATCACTTTTTACCTTAGCAGCAGCCGCCCCTTTCACTTGGAGTCCGGTCCACATTCATGCAGAAACAAACTATTCTCACCTCGAAGCTGGGACACCACCTCTTTCTTTTCCTGTATCTTACGCCTCAACGCGTCTGCCTCTAAGCTATGTCGCATCAAATCATCCTCCCCACGCTCCAAAGTCTCAAACTCTTCACGCATTCTCTGCAATCCATCCGATATACCGATGCCGTCTCCAATCTCTCAGAGTTATCCTCTCCTACCTTCAGTCCGAAAGGGTCCAAAACGTCATAAACTATTCCCTCATGCATAGCTTTATAGTATTTCTGCTGGCTCTAGTCGGCAACTTCTTATCTTCCCCTTTCTCAACGTCCGACATGACACCAAATCAAATATTCACAGAACATGAAAATATGTAGTCAATCAAGGAAAACTCATTTCCGAAGAAAAGACACCCCTTCGATATTCTTGAACTGCTTCTAATAACGTTTGTAATCAAATCCATAAAATAAATTCAACAAAGTTGAATATATATATCTGTATGTGAATAATCAACAATTATTCAAAATAAATTTTTTTCAACGTGTAACTTCGTCGTCAAATACAGAATGACGAGAAAAAGAATTCATGCCATGAATATTCAGCGCCAAAACTCAACAGCCAACGAGAGTAAAGCAATAATAGCCAATTATATGACATGTGTACATTCGGTAACCTTCAGAATGAGAGTTACAAAACAACTCGTTCAGGACAAATAATTAAGTTTTTTAGATCAAAATAATGTACATTATGTTTTGGGTGTGCTACGTTGGCTGAAGAAAAGAAAGGAATGTTAGGATATATAGACACTACATGGCCATCAATCTTAACTAACTCCCTCCTAGACTAGGTTTAGAACCAACCTCTTTGAATTAATCTACCGAAAAGGAGAAATTTACAATTGTGTAGTTTTGAGACCATTGTGATAAACAGGGCCTTTGCTCCTATGGAGCACATGCTTTATTAATCACAATGGTTTCAAACATGATTTTTACAGATGCGCAAAAAGGCGTCAGTAGGAGAGAATTGGTTTAATGACTTTTGTCACCCCGCTGTATAGTTAGGTCCAAAAGTTGAAGGAGGGGAAGTTCTGTCAACTGCAATGATCCTCAATGTAAACCTATCTGGCTACACTGCAGTAGTCGTTTTATCACGGTATGCTGTTAGCTTATTGAATTATACAGATTTTATTCTACAAGGCTATGGAATCTTGTCCTCAAATAACATAATTAATATAAATGACGTCACAAAGCCCCATTTTTTAACAAACTGAAATACATTTCTGCATTACTTTTCCCCTGAATTAAGTAAACACCTGCTCCTAAGGTTCCTATGTTCAATAAATGAATGGTCTATTAAGACTGGTTCCGCTGTAGTTGTTGTTTTCACCGTTTTGTACATAAAAATATCGGTATATCGGTAGCAAACAGCCTGAATCCAAATTGGAACACCAAAATACCCAGCCTTTCATCTTGATCCAAACTATTTGCAAATGCAATAATCTATTTGCCCTTAATGTTCACAAGAAAATCAAGTGATTTGGATCAGCGGATCAAATCTGAAGATGAGCTTTCAATTTTCATTATCGTGCAAACAAATCTTTTAAGGTAAATATCTCAATGCAACATGTTACATATTGCAAGACTGTTCATAATAATACATATAATATACTCTTGAAAGCCCTGTTTCAGTAACTATTGAAATAAATAACTAATATACAAATTGTCCCTTATAACTCCTTGACATCAAGTTCAGCTCTAAAACTCTTGTTTCTGCAAAGTCCTGAAGGATAAGACATTGGCATGTGTTATCTTCTCTCTTCCCTTAACCTTGCGACCTGACCTGAATAGTAATAGCTTTGAGACAGTTCAGATGTCCAGTTACTCATGATAGGCCCACTCGGTTAAACGTTTCTCTAAAGTTTGTCGAAAATGCACCCGATTCAAATGTTTGCGGACACAAACTTTTCACAGAGAGATTTAAATCAATGCATTCAAAAGCAAGTAGTTAATGAAAACTCGGAAATATAAATGCTTATCTTGATTCTTACTCTGATTATATGATATTTTGAGAACACGTTGTCAAATATGCACACTTTTCACAGCAGCAGTCAGATTTCTGAAATAGGCAGAAACTTATGAATTTTCTAGCCTCATTCTGAACAATTACGTCATATCCGTTGTAATCGCTAGCAACGCTACTAGGCAACCAGACACCATATTGTCTGACCACTGATCTGACAGAAGTTTTCATCGCTCTCGAAACAATTTTGCTTTTAAACGCAGATGGGATCGGTATCTGAACATATACAAAGGTATGAGTAGTTGATAGTAACAACTTTGATTTCTTCCATTGTTTAATTCCGCAGATATGCGACTCTCAGTTTGAGTTATGACAATAGATTGCATATTGCAATGTTCGGGTATAAAGAATGATGAACTAAATTAACCAAATTTGAATGCTGTGATTTGAATTACACCCTGAAAATACAAGCTAATCAATATCATTAAACTTATCTAAATTATATTATTAATGTAAATTTTCTTACACTAATATTTATTAAGTAGGCTATGTCTAAAGGGCATAGATCTAATAGTTGTTACGCCGAGTGCAGTTTGGTCGATCATACAACATGGTCTCTTTTTTAGATCTCCAAACAGTTTTGCTTCCAATTATTTTCAGTGAAATAATCAAATTCCGAAAGAGATCTTGGTGAGTTATCAGGGTTCGATGTCTCACCTGAATGGTTTTGTCTTGAACATTTAGAAGCCTGCTTATCGCTGCCAAATTCAGTCGTCTGCTAACTTTGTCGTCTGCTACACATTTTCATTTTTTTGATTTTCTTCATTTTTGATTCAAAAGCATGGTAACAGTAACAAACATTTTGAATCCTGATGAGACGCCGAGTTACTCGGTGTCTCATCTGGATCCAAACTGTTTGCTAGGTAATCACAGATCCTGCATTGGCAGCGAAAGGGTTTACACTTTCACCTCCTAGAAACGCATTTTAGAGTACAGTTGAACTTTGATATCTCGAACTTCAAGGGACTGGGTAAATTTGTTCGAGATAACAGAAGTTCGAACTATTCGCTTTCTAATCCAAACACTTTCGCGAGTTCACATCTTAATACAGGTCTAAAGTAATGCTGACTTTTAGACCTGTATTAAGCTGTCACATGCGTTTCTAGATATCTGTAGTGATACAGTTTACAGCAATTCTGTATTGTAAGTATCAAAAAGACGGAACGTTTAGTTCGAATTATCCGAGTTCGAGATACCGAAGTTCAACTGTACATGTACTATTAAACAAAATAAATCAATATAGGCGGCCTTCTGTAGGAGCCGTCTGATCGCATTCAGCTGTATGGGCATATTGGATTGTATATAGCTGGGTCTATAGGTTCTGCCAAGCTCTAAACACCTGTCTTACAAAATCTTGATATTCCTGATGTCATGAAGTGAAGTGCTGAAATACATTCAGTTGCAAAACAGACATGCATTGGTATCGTCAGAAAATACCTTATAGATCTACAACAATTCTTAATTTGGATTTTTTCACCATCTTTAATAAATCTACCGGTATATGAGTAACACTGAGGATACCGAGTCACCCAGCACGTGATCAAAACTACAACTGTATGAATGACAATGGGGTCACTGAGTCACCCGCCGCGTGATCAAAACTACAACTGTATGAATGGCAATGGGGTCACTGAGTCACCCGCCGCGTGATCAAAACTACAACTGTATGAGTGACAATGGGGTCACTGAGTCACCCGCCGCGTGATCAAAACTACAACTGTATGAATGGCAATGGGGTCACTGAGTCACCCGCCGCGTGATCAAAACTACAACTGTATGAGTGACAATGGGGTCACTGAGTCACACGCCGCGTGATCAAAACTACAACTGTATGAGTGACAATGAGGTCACCGAGTCACCCGGCGCGTGATCAAAACTACAACTGTATGAGTGACAATGAGGTCACTGAGTCACCCGCCGCGTGATCAAAACTACAACTCTATGAATGGCAATGGGGTCACTGAGTCACCCGGCGCGTGATCAAAACTACAACTGTATGAATGACAATGAGGTCGCTGAGTCACCCGGCGCGTGATCAAGACTACAACTGTATGAATGGCAATGAGGTCATTGAGTCACCCGGCGCGTGATCAAAACTACAATTATATGAATGGCAATGAGGTCACTGAGTCACCCGGCGCGTGATCAAAACTACAATTATATGAATGGCAATTAGGTCTCTGAGTCTTCCGGCGCGTAGCCAAAAGTACAGTTGTGTGAGTGGCAATACCGAGTCATCCGGCGTTTGACCCAAACTACCGGTATCTGAGTTGCAGTGAGGAAAGCAAGTCACCCGGCATTTGATCCTAACTACCGGTATATAAGTGGAAATGGGGATACCGAGTCACTAAGCGTTCAAGATCCAAACTATTTGCAAATGTTATGACCTCTTTACCTGTTATATTCGCCGGGAAAGGGGCAAGGCAATTTGTGCATTTTATTTTCTCATGTTATTCTAATTCATTATCCCACTAACCTCGACCTTAATCGAAATTTCAAACATTCTGGATCCAGTTCAGATGCCGAGTAATTCTGCGTCTCCTCAATATCCAAGTTGTTTGACCCTCGGGCAATATTTTCTCATAACTTGATCGCATCGCAAATTTGCACCCCGATCCAACTTTATCAGACTTTTTACACGGAGGTGTAACATTTAAGTATTCAAAGGTGAACTATCTTGATCATCAATAAAACAGGTTTAATGATTTTTAAATTGATAGATCTAATTTCGATTGTTTGATTCTGTGTGAACACGATGTTAAATATGCAACCACGCTGTCCCATGGCAGTAGCAATACAAAATGCTCCCCAACTGCAGACAAATTTTAAATATGAAAAATAACAAAGGGCAAAAACTCCTAATTTATGCAAAAGAGAGTGATGATTCTTGTACACTGCACTTTTCCTTATCAAGATCAATCTACCTATGAAGTTTCATATTGATATCTATTATAGTTTTTGTGTTATGCTCCGGACATATTCTAAGTATGAAATATAACAAAGGGCAATAACTCCTTAACTATGCAAAAGAGAGTGATGATTACACTGCACTTCTCCTTATCGAGATATATCTACCTGTGAAGTTTCATGTTGACACCTATTATAGTTTTGTGTTATGCTAATTAAAATTTAAGTATGAAAAATAACAAAGGGCAATTACTTCTATATCATGAAAAAGAGAGTGGTGGTTCTCACTCCCTATCGACTGTGTTACAATGAGGGGTGCGCCTGCGAGAAGACATGTTACGGTATCGGCTCGATACTGTAACGGCGCCTGCCTATTTTTTGGCAAATATACGAGAGAGAAGATTCGTTTAACGTTCCGTAAGCTGTTTATTTTCGTAAGTTTTGGTTCCTTTATTCAATACTTGGGCAATATCGTATATGGTGTCGAATTATACATCATACGTACGCAGGAAATCGAGTTAAAAGCAAATTAGTGCACGAAACAAGGGGTTTTAAAAGTAATAACTTGTTCAAAACATGAAGCTTTTGCTCTGTTTTACATTTCGTTTCACTAACGGTGAAAAATCTTTAAACGATATGTACCGGTAATGCCTTATTTAACATATAGCACCCGCATGTACACTTAATTTGCATGTTTTAAATTGCTTTTGACAAGTTTATCCATACTATCACATCCTTGTACATGTTACGGCTTCTTCCCAATCAACTGACGCATGTTACGGTCTGTTATCTACAGCGTTACAGACTCTGCCAGAATGCCTTACGGCATTACATTTTGACTTTATTCTACCATAAGCGACGTGTTTGGTATGCAGTAAAAACGCCTCTAAACTACACGTTAAATGTAGCATAAATATCGTTCTTGGAGACAGTTGGCAGCCTAATGCAAGGTGAAAGTCATGCAGAAAGCTTCTCTAGGACCTTCACCCTGCATTAAGCAGTCATCTGACTAAAAGTATCTAAAATCTTCTCTACCAAAATTCCGGTTTAGAGGGGGTTTACTGCACATCTACAGATAATACTCGAGATATAGATTCTTAAATTATGTCATTACAGGGAGACAATGGGGTCTACTGTGCTACCCCCCCCCCCCCATCCGACTACCGGGGGTGCACGGTAGACCCAACTGGCTCTCTGTGTACATATCTTTGGATCTATGCAAGACGTCGATTACATGGTAATTACAATTAATTACTAACTGATGTTTTTACTGCCGGTGTTTTTCTTAAACAAATTGTAGGGGACATAACTATGAAAAAACAATCGAACCAGATCATCCTGCGACATGCACAACTACATGTACACTCATGTTGTGACATTTTATTTAAATCTGCCCCGCCGTTTTTGAGAAGAAGCGCAGACAAACTTTGCGACAGGCAGACAGGGAAGGCAATTATACCATAAGCAAATAGAGCAGACTCTGATCAGACGTCTTCTACAGAAGTCTTCAGATCTGGGTCTGGCGTTTATATACTTTATATCAGGAAAAAGATTAGCTGACGAAAATATCAATTTTGCAATCGAGAATTGGCCAGTCGTGCTCATTGTTAAGAAAATTAACTGTTAATAAACTTTTACTGGATGAATATTCATGTATGACTTATTTTAGTTATTGTATTAAAAGTACAAATAGTTGCTATTGTAAACAAATACGAATCTATAACATTTCAGCCTCTGATCTGGATCCACTATGTATACAGACATTTATCAGGAAAAGGGCTAACATGTTCAACGCTGATGTTTTGGAATGGAATAGCCAATCATTGTTTAACCCTTTCCGTCATATAAACATCTTTTCACGCATTTGCAAACATAGTAGACCCAGCTCTGGATCTGCTCTGTTTGCTATTGGAATTTGATAAATATATTTCTTTAGTTTCTAAAATGGCTACAAGGTTACGCCTTCAATATTTCAATATAACTATTTTGTCCATGAATATTCAGTAGGTATTGAAAATTAGACTGAATATAAAACAGGGAACGGGTTAATTAATATAATCTATTCAGTTTGAAAGGTTTGCTAGGAGATTTTAAATGACAAACAATGCAGATCCTGGACAGAGAGCTCCTAGAGGAACCTTCTCATCTGCTTCTGCACTGCTATGGGATTTTGAAGAACAAACAATACAGACCCTGTTCAGAGAGCCACTAGAGGAGCCTTCTCATCTGGGTCCGCGGTGCTAGGGGATTCTGAATGACAAACAATACAGACCTTGGTCAGTGAACTCCTGATGGAACCTTCTCATCTGGGTCTGCATTGCTAGTGGATTTTGAGTGACAAACATTGCAGACCCTGATCAGAGGGCGCCTCTAGGACCACTCTGATTTGTCTATACACTGAGTTCAAAGGTTTAAAATCTGTTTAAAAGCTGTTAAAATCTGGCATATAAAGTGTTGGTATTAAGAATGGGATACGTGTTCCATAATTGCGTTTAATACAACTTATAACCACACTCAATATCTACGACATAAACTAGTGTAGTTTGAGTCTTCTATCAGGTCTAAAACATCGATTCCATACTCTCAAAAACACTTATATTTTTCGATTAGAAACCGTAAATGTAAGTTTGGATGTAGAACATGAACCGTAACACCCTCTGGCACACGCCGTGACAATGCAGTTTTGAAAAATGCATCCGATTTGCCTTATAATCAGTCAAAAGAGAGAAATTTGTTTTGAAATTGGTCTATAATTAGTTTTGGATTATGCTTGTACATAACATTGGTGTTTGAAACTGATATTCAAAAGACTATGCCATTTATTTTGCAATAGTCCTAACTATTCACATTATCCTCTATAAAAACGATGAAATCAGAAGAAAATCAAACGAAAAACTCCTCAGATAAATCAAATGCCAGTATTAAGACTAACACGTATTTAAAACTTGAAACAAATCTTACTTATTACCTGATAATGTGTTTTTATTGCTCCGTTCGCCCGGGGTGCTGAAGTTATGGGCAGGCGCCTTAACACATTGGGCAGACGCCTTAACATTCTCTTTACTAAACCATAACATGTCTTCTCGCAGGCGCATCCCTCATTGTAACACAGTCGATAGGGAGTGGTTCTCGTTCACTGCACTTCTCCTCATCGAGACCAATCTACCTATGAAGTTTTATGTTGATATCTATTACAGTTTTTTTGTGTTATGCTCCGGACAAAGATCGGACGGACAACCGGACGCGCTAACAATTCCTGTTTATGTGACTAGATACTTACATGAGAACAAAAGATCTTTTGTTCTCATCCGTCAAGTCAAGTCAAGTCAATTTATTTACATAGTCGGATCAACATAACAAATAACATAAGCTCTAATGAGCTTTTTACACCGACTTAAGTTAAACATCACATACATACAAACATAGATATATAAGAAAAGAAATACAAATAAGACAAATATATGCATTTCAGTAACAGCTATAAGGAGTTGCTATTTAGTGATTGTTTAAAAAAATAAATATGCAGAGTCTGATTATAAACCTGCACATTATTTAAAACAAGGAATACATGTACTACGTATTATAAATTTGAGAAAAATACGATACAAAAAGGCATTTAGAAGCAAACATATTTCAAACACAAAATAAAAGCGTTTTATCACAATTCAGGCATAATTTAGTTATGTATCACATTCACGCATAATTACGATCAATGGGAGGCAACTCATGTAAAACCAATGCAGCAAGAAGCATGAATTACTTCCCTTGACTAATCTATAATAATTAGAATGATGAAAATTTAAGAATAACTCATTTGTAAGAGCTATAGAGATAATTTTATACTAGACTAAGAATGCATTAAAAGCATAAATTATTCAGTTGTAGTTTAAAACACATTACCCGCACATAGTCAAAACAAAATTATACGTGTAGCAAAAATCAGCTAATGCAAAATATAAAACATAATGGGTAATGAAGCAGACAAACATAGAAATTAGGGAGAAAAGGTACAAAAAGCAAACTATAAGCTGACATGAAAAATGAAAAAGTTTTCCACATGGTGCCTCAAAAAGACTTTAGCATATTCAGACCTTAACCCTTCCCTCATATAAACTTGTTACATGCAAAGCATATAGAGTAGACTCGGATCAGACGGCTCCTATTGGGATCGTCTGATCAGGGTCTACTCTGTCTGCTAGTAGAATTTCTGAATGTACTTTCTGAATAGGCTAAAATTTCTACCTTCTGTTTTCTTTTTAACTATTTCGCCCGGAATATGTGGTGGGTATTGAGGTTTGAAAATAGTACATAGAACAGGGAAATGTTTAAGTGACCACACAAAATGAGCAAGGGTATTTTTTGTCTAAAATGGTAAGTAACATGTTTATATTTCACAGGATCATGTATGTATTCTGGAGACATTTTGTTTAAAATTATATATGTTTCTAGGGCAACTGCCCTTAACTTCCTCAATTTGAAAGAAATAATTCCAGAGTTATTAAGTAACTGTTCATAGCTGCTATTATAGTCCTCATATACAAACCTCAATGCTCTTTCTTGATTTTTTTTCAATTTTCCTGGTGTTAGTTTCATTAGTAAAATGCCAACTTAAAGGGCAGTAATTAAAATTTGATATCACAAAAGAATAGTATATAGTTAACCTACCCGGTCTATTGATATGTTTGCCCATCCTTTTTAAAACATTAAGTTGTCTTGAGACCTTCCTGCATAGACTAGATACATGTGAGTTAAAATTTAACACAAAGTCCAGGTTTAATCCAAGAGGTTTCACTTCATCCTCACATGATATTTCTATATTCCTAAATTTAACAGTGATGTTCTGCTGATGTGTTTTTCCCAAGAGCTATGGCTTGAAACTTCTCTGGGTTTGCCTTCATTTGATTTTTTGAGACTCAATCTATAAGTGTAAGGCTATCATTCTCCAATGTATTAAACAGGGGCTTGAATAAGAAAGAGTATTGGTTTTATGTGGCTTATTTTCAGTTTGTGTGGCTATTTTGAACGAAAGAATAGCCACATGCACTCAATCCGTTAGAACGGACAGACAGACGGACGGACGGACAAAGCGGCGACTATAATATGCCCCCCCCCCAAACACCGTTGTTGGTTCAGCATAAAAATTCCGAAAATAAGCGGAAAGTTACGAATTCGCGCGCCTCGTTCTTAATCATTACATCAAATCCGTTACAATATCTAGCAACGCTACTAAGCAATTAGACACCATTTGTCTGACAACTGATCTGGCAGCAGCCTTCATCGCTTTCGATACAATTAATTATTGTGGCAGTTTTTGCAATTAAATACTGTTAATACCGTTGTCAGAACGTATATAAAGGTATGAGGTATTGAGAGTAAGCAATTTAACACCTTTATATGTTTATTTTCGCATGATATAGTGAATTTACAGGAACTTAAATGCACAATGGTAGATCTAACATAATACTGGGTATTGCAATGTTTGTATATACAAACTTTTGAATCATTTCGAAAATTGAAATACATCTAGCTTTTGAAAACAAATTATTCAAATAAGACTTATTCTTTATTCTAACTTCCCAGATGTGCCAGATGTGGATGGGTGTAAGCTTATAATATATATGTCTACATCTACATGGTACGAAACTCTGCCATATTCAACAACTATATTTCAGATGGGCTGATTTGGTGGAAGAAAAGAAATGAATGATAGAATAGATAAAAACTACAGTAAAACCTCGATTATCCGAACACTAAAATACGTATTATTATCGATCTTTAAGACAGGTGGCAGCTTAATGCAAGGTGAAAGTCATGCAGAAAGCTCCTCTAGGAGCTTTCTGCATGACTTTCATCATGTATTAAGCAGCCACCTGCCTAAATGGGTCTAAATTCGTTTATAACGAAATTTCGAATAATCGAGGTTTTACTGTAGTTAGTTCAAAGAGTGGAAGGAAGGAGAAGTTCTGTTTACCGCAGTTTTTCTGGTCTTCAATGTCAATATTTATGGCTAAGGAAGCGGTAAAAGGCGTCAGACACTCAACGAACATAGCTAATAAATATTCATGATGTAATTATTTCTTACCTGTATCTCACATTTATCAATTAAGATGCTTTGAAGCTTGAAATCATTCAGATACTCGTTTTGTTTCCGTTCGAAATTAAGACTCAACATGTCACCCGAGTCTTAGCCACAGAACTTTTTGTTTGACAAAATGTTTCATCAAATATTTCATATGTTTAATCGGATCAACAGTTTTATAATAGTTCCGTCATCACATTTTTCTTTTCTCTTTCTTTCCCGCCCATTTCCCTGCGTGTTATATTTTCCACAATATCATAACAACCGTCATTATTATCATTATCCCTTTTCAAATCCTCTTAATAATCATTGTCGCCATTATCAGCACTGCCGAATCATTACGATTTCTGCTACGACTAGTCGTCTGATCTGGGTTTGCATTGTTAACAAAAACCAGTGTTTACAATAGTTTTGATATGCAGCATGCAGCAAACAGTTTTACTACTTGTCAGATAACAATGAGTTGAAGCTGATTATTTCAGACAATCATGACGAAAACAGAAGTTATCACGTTGTGCCTGGAACAGGTCAAACTGAAGAACACGAGAATCTGGGAGTACCTCGTACAGATCTGTGACCTCATCGGCTCTCCACTCACTGCACTCATACAGCGAGAGCTGATGGTGAGTGGTGTAGTATTTGTGCCTATCTTAGTGTACGAGAGTCTGGGAATACCTCGTGCAGATATATATGTAGGCTCATCAGTTCACAGCGATCGAAAAGCGGGAACAGATGGTGAGTAACGATGCATTTGGTATGGTTTTATCGCATGAAACTAATGGAGTACCTAGCTGGGAAGATAGCAAGGAATGGTGTATTTAGTATGATTTTGTTGTATGAGAGTGCTGGAGTACGTACCTGGGGCGGATGGTGAGTAGTGATGTATTTAGTATGATTTGGTAGTATGAGAGTGATTGAGTACCTGGGACGGATGGTGAGTTGTGATTTATTTGGTATGAGTTTATTGTATGAGAGTGCTGGAGTACGTACCTGGGGCGGATGGTGAGTAATGATATATTTGGTATGATTTGGTTGTATGAGAGTGCTGGAGTACGTACCTGGGGCGGATGGTGAATAATGATATATTTGGTATGATTTGGTTGTATGAGAGTGCTGGAGTACGTACCTGGGCGGATGGTGAGTAGTGGTGTATTTGGTATGAGTTTATTGTATGAGAGTGCTGGAGTACGTACCTGGGCGGATGGTGAGTAGTGGTGTATTTGGTATGAGTTTATTGTATGAGAGTGCTGGAGTACGTACCTGGGCGGATGGTGAGTAGTGGTGTATTTGGTATGAGTTTATTGTATGAGAGTGCTTGAGTACCTGGTCTGATGGTGAATTATGATGTATTTGGTATGATTTTATTGTATGAAAGTGCTGGAGTACCTGGGGCTAAAGGTGAGTAGTGATGTATTTGGTATGATTGTATTGTGTGAGAGTGCTGGAGTACCTGAGGTTGATGGTGAGTAGTGATGTATTTGGTATGATTTTATTGTATGAGAGCTCTGGAATACCCGGGGCTGATGGTGAGTAGTGATGTATTTAATCTCATTAATGTATGACAGTGCTGGAGTACATGGCGCAGATATATGGGATCACCCATTCTCCTCTCTCGTACAATAAAAACTGATGGGCATATCTAATTTCTGTTATTGTGTTGACGCTAAATGGCCTGTTAAAAATGGCAGCACCATAAAGCACAACTCACCCACTCATCCGTCTAGTGTATGTTAGCTAAATCATATTTATGCCCTACATTAAGCAGTCACCTACTCTTTAAGACTCATATGTTCAATAAATGAATGGTCGACTTACTTAACCCGTTCTCTCCTAGACTATTTTAGACCCAACCTCTTTGAATAAATATACTGTGAAACCCCGCTAATGCGACCACTTAATAAACAGCCACTGGTGTCGTTTAAAGCAGGTGGTTGCTTAATGCAGCACAAAAGTTATGCAGAAAGCTCCTACAGGAGCTTTCTGCATAACTTTTGTACTGCATTAAGCAACCACCTGCCCCTGCCACCAAGAATTATGCCCCTTTTTGGTGGTCGCATTAGCGGGGTTTTACTGTACTTAAATGGAGCATTTACTAGAACAGTTGTTTAGCATTGTATAGTTTTGAAACAAATGGGACAAAAAGAGCATTTGCTCCATAGGACCATTTTTCACGATGGTTTCCAAATATGATTTTTTCAGAGGGTCAAAAGGCGTCAATAGGAGGGAATGGGTTAAGACAGGTCCTTTTATACCCAGGCCATTTCAGTACTCAACAATTACCAGCTTGACCTGTGTTTTACTACTTTGATCCAAAGTAGATCTATGCTAATCAGCATTTGATCAAAATCAGATTCACAATGTTTAGTCCATTCATAATAAAGGCATTATAGTCACTGACCATTTCAATAGACTGACAAAGGACTAGACAGGCGACAAAGCTTTCTGCCTGATATTGGCTTCTATGCAGAAAATGTTCGGCGATGAATTTAAATATATATGTATATTCCTTCGTTTGTAGATGTACTTTGACAAGTGACCGGACTTACTGTAATTATATACATCTAGCGGAGCGTTCATTTAACAGTTATCCTGCTATTCTCAACCTCACTCGCATCTGCAAACTGCTTGGATCCAAATGAGACGCCGAGTAACTCGGGTCTCGGCATAATGCAAGCTGCTTGACACTCAGTCAATAGTTTCGCAAAAGCTTCTTCAAATCGGATATTAACACATTGCCCCCTAGTGACGCATTTTTGCGCCTCTATAAAATTCACATTGTGATAAATAGAGCATTTGCTCCTATAGGAGCAAATGCTCTATTTATCACAATGGTTTCAAACTACAAACTTCTAAAATTTTGCTTTCCTTTACTAATGCTCCTTTTCGGTAGATTAATTCAAAAAGGTTGGGTCTAAAATAGCCTAGGAGAGAATGAGTTAATAGAGTCAAAATTTACACTAGGCCTGACATTTAGCACACATTTATTTTCATAGCGGGGTAAGGTATACCGCTAATGCCTATAACCAGTGGTGAAAGTTCACAATCTGAGACATGTAGCTATGACATATGACAGAGATCCAGATAAGATGTGTAAATTAAAACATTGCACGAATAACTTCTTTATTTCTCCAACAAACACTATGTTGTGACAACTCTGTAGAATAGTCGATTTATCATATGCTAGCGTGATCAAATCTATATGTATAATGTTGATAGTCTACATAACGTTGCCAAATTATGTGACTCCCGAATGCATTTCCTTAACCCTGAATGACTTAGCCTGTCTTCTAAATTGTCTTCTATTATTCACATTTTTGCCATACACTTTGCATGTTAGGATTTCATTGTTTTCGCATTTCCACGCTATTGTCTCTTTTACTTATTTATCTAACCATGCTACCTGAATATTCATGCAATAATTTCATCATGTGGATATAAAGTTGCTGAATTTTTATAATGACAAATTAATACAATGTTTTTTACCATGGCGGAAAATGTAAAATCAGATCCATATTAGCCTAAGCAAATAGAGCAGACTGTGATCAGACGGCTCCGACAGGATCAATCTGATCTGGTACTTCTTTGTTTGTAATATTAATAAAAAGGGTATACATTGAGTAGATCATACAGCACTACAGATAACGGTGCCTACCTAAATACTAAAATCGTCATTTCTCAACCAAACCCTATACTATGAACACTCTTTAGAATTGTCTCGAAGAGACGATTCTAAAAAGTGGTCAGAGTATAGGGTTAGGTGGAGAAACAAAGGTGATATTCTTGAAAACGTTTAAATTTACACATCTTATCTGGACCTCTGTAAATGGTTAAATCTCTTATTGTTATGTTCCTGTTTATTTACCCTGCATATACGTCTGCTTGCTGCACATGCTTTCTCTGTCTCTCTCTTTGTGCTACCCACTCTGGTAGATTTATCAATATGTTCCTGTCCTCTCTGAACTTACAACAGATGAGAAGCTACCTGTAACAGTCCTCTTTGATCATATCCTAGAGAGAACAAATTATTTTCATGTAATTGTTAAAGGCATTTCGAAAGGAATGTTGACCCATTAACCCCATGCTGTGTATTTTTGGACCCGACTGTCAGGTATCTGATACACAATTTGATAAGGCAGGCTACCATCACAGAGGATCAATGTATAATTGCATAACTTTATCTCTTATGGCTATGGACCCTGACTGGACACTGCAGGAGCCCAGCTGGATACTGTGTATATAGGGGGGGGGGGGGGTCACTTATATAAGGAACTTTGAAATGCATTACAAATCGAGACTATCGCTTTAAGATACTTAGTATTTTCATATTTTTTATACATAGACCACCGGTATCGAGTTGTTTGTGTACCTTTATATGTACATATTTCAGGACATGCTTATATGAGTATACGGCATATGTGTAATTTCATGATTGGTGTGGAATGTTTCATCGCATATATGTATATTCAGTAAATGTATTTAACCCTTTCCTCCATAAATATACGTTTACAAACAGAGTAGACCCAGGTCAGACGAGCCCTCTGATCTGGATCTGCTCTGTTTGCTTAGATATGGGTCCATGCTTATAAAACTTTTAGTTGAGTCTGAGTTCGTTCTCAGGTTTTTGATTAGTTAGATTTGAGCCTTTGGTTCAAATCTGACCAATCAAAAGCTTGAGAACTCATATCTGACCAATCAAAAGCTTGAGCACGAACTCAGAATCAACTAAAAAGCTTTATAAGCATGGGCCCAGATTATGCAGTGTCTGCCTTTGTCAACATTTTCTGTATCCATGTACTGTTAAAACAATAAACCCTCTCTCCCATATAATCGTGTTTTCACGCATCTGCAAACAGAGTAGACACAGTTCAGATGACTCCTATTGGACATGATGATGTGTTTCTTTTAACAATACCACTTTTCAGGTAACCATCACGTTTTACGCACTAACGCGTAATTAAGAGTTACCAATCATTACACGGTGCTACAAACGTCATATAATAATATAATTAATAACCTGTATTAACATGCCTTTACGTTAATGTTCACTGAAATTGCTATTTAAAATAAATGAAAAATGTATATCCCAAGTAATGGCATTGATGTTCTCTTTACAGACCAAACATTCACGAAGGTGTTTCTTGGGGTGGAGATGGAAGTCTTGTGGCACAAGAACATTTCTACAACCAAACAGAGCTGTCAGCCGTCAGCTTTCAAATCAAAGGGTCACGGTATCACTAGCACAGGGAAAAACTCTCTATACACTGGGAGTATCCACAATACGTAGACAGTCCAATGCAATCGTGTTATGGCTGTCTATACACCGGGAGTATCCACAATACGTAGACAGTCCAATGCAATCGTGTTATGGCTGTCTATACACCGGGAGTATCCACAATACGTAGACAGTCCAATGCAATCGTGTTATGGCTGTCTATACACCGGGAGTATCCACAATACGTAGATAGTCCAATGCAATCGTGTTATGGCTGTCTATACACCGGGAGTATCCACAATACACAGACAGTCCAATGCAATCGTGTTATGGCTGTCTATACACCGGGAGTATCCACAATACGCAGACAGTCCAATGCAATCGTGTTATGGCTGTCTATACACCGGGAGTATCCACAATACGCAGACAGTCCAATGCAATCGTGTTATGGCTGTCTATACACCGGGAGTATCCACAATACGCAGACAGTCTAATGCAATCGTGTTATGGCTGCAGTGGAACAACCTGAGACCGCGAGGATGCCAAAAGATACGTACAAAAGAATTGTGGCAGATACGGCTGAAAACAACATGGTGTTAAAGCTTGTCAGAATGTCGATTGGTAAAGGCGCATGTGCTGATCAAACATCAGAGCACGTCATTGCCTCTATACTAAGAAGTGCTGAAGGACTTCAAGGTGCCGGATTCCTTGTTCACCGCTACAAGAAAAAAGCAAAACGTTGGCTAGCCGCTAATGAGAACAAGGTCATGGAAGGTTGGTATACATTCTATAACCCCATCATCCGATGAATTTTCACGTAAGAAATAATGACATTATGAATATTTATTAGCTGCATTTTTATACTGGTATATGAACTAGAGAAGTGTTGTGAATACAGTAAAATCTCGATTATTCGAACAATAAAATACGTATTATTATCAATATTTAAGACAGGTGGCAGGCTAATGCACAGTGAAAGTCACGCAGGAAGCTCCTAGAGGAGCTTTCTGTATGGCTGTCACCATACATTAAGCAGCAACTTGTCTAAAATGGTCTAAATTCTGCTATACAGAAAATTCGAATAATTGAGATGTTACTGTATTTATTAGCTGCATTTTTATACTGGTATATGAACTAGAGAAGTGTCGGCCATGGCAGAAGCTGCCAGATCAGCTCTATATTATTCCGTAAGTAAACACAACAGGCCTTGTAAGACAGCTCTTACACGAGATGCATGATCTGGGTCCACCATGTTTGCAAAGACGTTAAAATGCATTTCTTTTTAATTTATGTCTGGAGTCCACTACAGCGCCGAAGCCTTGCCGAAGGGTTGCAGAATAAATTTTGCTCGATTCTGGAACCATTCGGGATCAGCTTTGTATTCGGGGTCATTTGGCATGCATTCCGCATGTATTCGGGAAGTGGCTTACGAAGCGTTGCGGAACAGACGCCGGAGGGATACACAATCATGCCGAAATCTTTAGAATTAGAAATAAGGCCGAAGGGTTGCCGAATTGAGAGCCTGGATATATAACGAGGTCGCATTTTTGTATTTTGGAGTGGAAAAGATGTCTCGTTGGATTGAAAAAGATGCCCCCCCCCCTATATCTAGACTAGATTCGTTCGGATGGAGCGGATGGTTACCTCCGGCTCCCAACACCTAATGGGTAGTGGGTCGGAGTACATGGTACCATTATCTTGTAATAAATACTGACAGTTCCATTACGTCAGGATGAACCTTCTAATGCTTGCTTTATATTAATACCCATTTTTAAACTGTATGTATTACCTTCCCCCTCCTCTCCGTGCATGGTGTCGTAATATTTCAATATATGTGACTGGGGATTGCTTCTCATACCTCTCATACTTCATTGAGAAAGATGCATTTTCTATGTCAGTTCTTAAGGACTATTACTCATGTATGTATTATTTCCATTTCATATCTTAATTTGCATCCAAAGACAGTTTTTATGCTTCTATAGTACAAGTATAGATCCACTAACACATATCCATATTATATGCACACAGCCTTATACTACAAAATAAGTAAGTATTTACATGAGAATTAATGTAAATAAATATTGACATATATCTATTATAGCTATAGATGTGTTGCAAAATAACAAACTCTATGGACCCTGTTTGGGTAGGTCAAACACGCATCCCTTTTTCAAAATCCCCACTCTTTGCAAAAGACAAATACACTCTTTGCAATTATACTATTTGTAAAGGATACACACACATCTATATATCAATATTGATACAAACTCTGTAGACCCTGTTTGGTGTGGGGCTCAAATACACTCTTAGCAAGTACTTGGGAAGAGCACACATAAAGGTACGCATGCACATACATCTACATATAAATGCTTCACTCTCATGTGTTTTATTTCGTTTTCATCAAAACAAAAACATAATTACGAGTATAAGAGATTGATTATATACATGCTATTTTAAGCTAATATATAATAGGTAGTCAAACTGAGATGTTATATTTTATAGCTATTCCTGTTCTGTATACATGTATTTTATCCATAGGTAGTTATTGATGGAATGTATTTTGTTAAGAAGATATTGTTTTAGTCGATAAATAACTTCTAGCTTATGTTAAATAAGATGTTTTTCAGAATATATGTACTTCACAACAGCAGGTGTTAAGTGCTTGTGTGGCGGCCGTACAAAGTCGCCCCGTACTTCATTCTCAGTTATATTTTCTGGTCCTTCGGGATCATACGTTTTGATGTTATTAGTTTTGAAAATTTAATACTGCTTAAGCCGGTGCTAGGGGGCATGAGTAGTGTTGCACTTTTAATTACTACTCATGAACAGACTCAATAAAACCGAGTTTGCAATTTTCTCTTTTCGCATTTCTGCTTTTGCTTTCGAGGGATCACCAATTTTCAGAATATTGTAACATCCGACTATAAGTAAAGTTTCTTGTATATTGTATTTTATATCTCGAAATCCTTTCGTCAACATGAAGACCGTTCTTTTACAGATATAAGGTTTGCTGACATCAGTGTCTTCTGAGACTATTCAGGTCCCAGTTTCACGAACATTCTTAAGTAATAACTTAGCTAAGTCTGTCACTTAAAAATATACCAGAGCATAACTTTTCATAAAGTAGTGTTTATTTTGTAAAAACAAATTGTAAGACGTTTGCTTAATTGTCATTTTAAGAATAAATATTGTATTTGATAATAATTGAGGGTGATCTAAATCAAAAACAGTATTTAAGAATTTGTAACATACTTTTGGTTTAAATAGATATTTCACGCACAAACTGTTATTTTCTGTTTAAAAATATAACAATGTCTATAAGGATTCTGCTTAGGTAAAAATATTTAACTTATCTTCTCTATATATAAGTGTAATACCCCTAATGAGTTAAGCCTGATATTAAGTATATGAATCGTTCATAATACATTCGGCATGTCTTCCGCGAGGATTCGGGAACCCTTCCGCGTCTTCGGGAAGCATTCCGCATCGATTCGGCTTCATTGTGGAACCGCTCGGGTGGATAGGAGATCCCGAAGCCTTGCAAAATGACCCCGAATCTATCCCGAAGCCATCGCGAAGGGTTCCCGAACTCCCCGAAGGGATCCAGAATAAAAGATTCGGCGTCCAAATATTAAAACTTTTAAAACTTGGATGCCGAATCTTTTTCGATCCCGATCAGTCCCCGAATCACCCAGAAGGGTTCCCCGAAGGGTTCAGGAATGACGCGGAAGGGTTCCCGAACATCCCGAAGGCATCATCCAGAATCTGCAATATCCACATTCGGGAACCATTCGGCGTCCTAGTGGACGCCTGGTCTTAAGTAAAGTGTTAGATACGACTTTTACGCCCTTAGCAAACAGAGTAGACCCTAATCCTACAATAGGACATAATAAAGAGCATTTAGGAGCCGTCTGATCAGGGTCTGCTCTGTTTGCTTATGATATAATATACAGTGCTCCCTCCCTACAACGGCCCTCTCAATAACGATTCCCTCCATACAACAACGCATTTCACTGTTTCCGAAACAACATGTCTTCAGAAACAACTTTTTTCCATCGTATTTTCTTTATGCCTCCATCAAAACCTATGTTTTGACCACTCTGTAGAATCGTCACTTTGTGACGATTCTAAAGAGTGGTCACAACATAGGGTTTGATGGAGGCATAGCGGTTTTAGTTCTCGAAATACACCTTATCCGGGGATCTGTAAACAAGTTAATTATGTTTGATTATCTCTCCCTATAACACCTCCCTCTGAACAACAAATACAATCTTCGTATCCCAAAGGGTGTCGTTGTAGAGAGGGAGCACTGTAGATATGAAATTCTACAGTTTCTGCCATGGTCAAAAGTTCCTGTGTCCTTGTGCTATTATAATAATTAATAATCATGATGTCATTATTTCTTACATGAATATTCTTTAAATAAAGAGTTAGAACTTAACCAAACAGAGACATTGATGAAGATGCAGTAATACACCTGTGTTTAATTACATGAAATAAATAAATACAGTAGAGCCTGTCTAAATCGAATGTTTAACTCTTCCATCGCCAAAAATGCACCTCGACAAATAGTGCAGTCTTGAAAAGGCGGCGTCTGATCAAGGACTTCACTTTTTGTCTCAAACTCTATTTCTATATGTGTGCTTTGTTCCTTTGAAATTTGCATTTAGTTATCTCATTGACTTAATTTACCAAATGATTAAACAAAAGTGGTTTGCAGACGACAATTAGAAATTTGGCGACGAAAGAGTTAATGCTGGACGAAATTATTGAAGAAAGTGTTCTGTATAACTTTTCATCCTGCTTTAAGCAACCAGCTGCCCATACAACTCATAATTGTACATATTTTAGTTGAAAACCAGCAATTAGGTGTAGAGTGTGCTTTTTGGAAATAAAAATCTGAGATTTAGATATTCGCATCCAGCCGTGCGTTCGCTTAAAGCTAATGTTCCCATAACTCGAGCAAATATTGGCAACAGTTCATACGTTGAAATGTTTTACTAGAAATGGCAGCTAAATTTAGCTTCTGATCAGGATCTACTCTACTATTTACCCAGGGTCGCTTTTTGCTGTGTCCTGTTATCACGGTCTACTCTACCATTTACACAGGGTCGCTTTTTGCTGTGTCCTGTTACCACGGTCTACTCTACCATTTACACAGGGGTCGATTTTTGCTGTGTCCTGTTACCACGGTCTACTCTACCATTTACACAGGGTCGCTTTTTGCTGTGTCCTGTTACCACGGTCTACTCTACCATTTACACAGGGGTCGATTTTTGCTGTGTCCTGTTATCACGGTCTACTCTACCATTTACACAGGGGTCGATTTTTGCTGTGTCCTGTTATCACGGTCTACTCTACCATTTACACAGGGGTCGCTTTTTGCTGTGTCCTGTTATCACGGTCTACTCTACCATTTACACAGGGTCGCTTTTTGCTGTGTCCTGTTATCACGGTCTACTCTACCATTTACACAGGGGTCGATTTTTGCCGTGTCCTGTTATCACGGTCTACTCTACCATTTACACAGGGTCGCTTTTTGCTGTGTCCTGTTATCACGGTCTACTCTACCATTTACACAGGGTCGCTTTTTGCTGTGTCCTGTTATCACGGTCTACTCTACCATTTACACAGGGTCGCTTTTTGCTGTGTCCTGTTATCACGGTCTACTCTACCATTTACACAGGGTCGCTTTTTGCTGTGTCCTGTTATCACGGTCTACTCTACCATTTACACAGGGGTCGCTTTTTGCTGTGTCCTGTTATCACGGTCTACTCTACCATCTACACAGGGTCGCTTTTCGCTGGGTCCTGTTAACACGGTCTACTCTACCATTTACCCAGCGACTGGTTTTTGTTGTGTCCTGTTGTTGAGACAAACTGTTCTTCATATTCATCATCCCTGGTCGCTTTGTGACTCATTTCAGACTATATTTAGTACTGCAGTGTGCCTAGACACAGCTCAACCAATATTTACTTTTCATTTCAAAGGCGTTTTGTGACGTCATGTATAAGCATACCGATGCTTAAGTTGTGGCAACACATCTTGCCTTTTGTTTTCAATGAGTTTGGTTGAGGTTTTGTTTTACGGCACTGCTTATATGATGTCGGTATGGAACAGGCAAGGAAGAGTTCTGTGTAGGCCTTGTGTATGTTGGAGAGAACATTTCATATGTGATTTTCCTGTTGCCGTACACTTTAATGTGTCATTCCAAATTGTCCTGCCTACTTCTATTTTGTTTTTGTAAATAGAGGATATTTGTACGTTACAGTGAGATATTATCCTACCGATTTGACCTGAGACTCATGCATATTCCGTTTATTATCGTCGGTAATCTTCGAATAAATTTCCGAAGGTATATGAATGTGCTATAAGAATACAGTAATACCCACCTAATGCGACCAGCAAAAAGGGGCATAACTCGCCGTGGCAAAGACAGGTGGTAGCTTAATACAGGACGAAAGTTATGCAGAAAGCTCCTGTAGGACATAAACAATGCATAAAAACAGGAATAATGACTAAAGCAGAATATTGCAAACAGGGTAGACCCATGTTAGCCTCCCAGCTTGTAACATGGAGATATACAATGTATAACTATTGGCTAAAGCCTTCTGGAAGTATTGAGTTATCTCACTCATTATACCCGTTATCCTTTTGAAACTTCGTGTCTGATCAGGAGTTAGAAAATCAAAATACCTCATTTTTAAATAGGACATGATATTTGATACCATTTGCCAGATAGCTCAGTTGGTAGAGCATCTCATAAGATTTGTATAATAACACTCTTGGGAAGGTCTTGGGTTCGAGTCACAATCTGGCACAAAAATCAAATGTTGATTCATACTTTTACGAATATTCTAAACTCTTTAATCAAACTAGATTCCAATTTTCCCCCTAAAACAAATTTAGAAATAACAGTGGATGCGTTGCTATTGGTATCAAGGGAGATAGTTCACACTAAACATAAAACTTTATATCAAAGGGAGGTTATAAAAATAGTGAACGTCAGTGCAAAGCAGAGTGAAATATAGAGTTATATCTCACTCAAATAAACAGGCTTTTCATCGGTTGTCATAGAATAAACTTCTGTTTTTTGTGTGTCATACTTTCAGTTTCTCTGCTTTTTGCAGTGCCACCCATTGTCCTGGCCCCTGTCCTGACAGGTCAAAAGCTTGAGACCAATTATGCAGTTGGCACCAAGAAACGTGGCTTTCTTGCCAATGTAGCGAAGTTCCAAGAAAAGTTCAAGAGAGCTTCTAACGTATGTAGTTTGTTCTCTACACACCGTACGCTTAACCCTTTACCTGACACAGAATCATTTTGATGCCCTTGCAAACAGCGAAGACCAAACTCAGACGGTTTCTGTAATAGGTGTCTGATCAGGGCCTGCTCTGTTTTGCTGATGAAATAATATAGATATGATTCTACAGATCTTGAGTTTATGTACAATTATAAAAATCTACTACTTACAAACAAGTATAGTGGTATGATTTCCTACACAAATATTCCATCAAGTGAAGGGTTTAGCTATACCAACAGATTACTATGAATATGCAGGAACCGAGAATATAAGACCTTCGCAAACAGTGTAGACTCTGATCAAAGCACTCGTTGGCTACCCTTTGACCAGGGTATGCACCGTTTGTCAAATGAATCATTTTGTTTATTAATATTCAGAAACAGAGCGGTCAATTTTAATTACTCAACAGGTTAAGGTTTAATGTCTTGAGTACACTGAGTACAGAGTTTGTTTTAAACTTTTCCCTGTTCTATTTTTACTCCAAGTCTCAATATCTACTTAATATTCATGGACAAAATGGTTATGATGAAATATGGAAGGTGGAACATTATAGCCATTTAAGAAAGTACAGAAACCGATCTATCAAATTCCATAAACAAACTGAGTATACCCTGATCAGACGGCTCCTATAGCCATCTGATCTGGGTCTACTCTTTTTGCATATGCGTAAAAATGGGTTTATATGAGGGAAAAGGTTAACATTTATCGTGCTAATCGATACTCTCTTCAATCCTGGGACAGTCGAAATTTAAGAGCCGACTCCAGCCTGATAATTAAGGCGTTTTAAAAATGCCTAAATGTTACACAAAGGATTTGTTTATATGCTGACAAGAAGTATACCGCAAGGAAAAAAGAACGAAAAAACACCGGAGAAGAAAAAACACTGTCATATGTATGATATAGAAGAATCGCCGATGCATTGTGTTTATTTTGGTCGCGTTTTAGTTTGGTAACTGGTCGACATTAGTCGATGATATTTTGTTGTACGACGGAAACAAAACGATTTATTTTGTATTACAGGGTCATTTTTCAATATAAGTTCAAATTAACAATCTTCATGATAATGAATCCTCCATACTTCATATGATTGAACATAACAAAAAACCCAGTTTTATGATGGTATTGAAAATGTGTCATTATTATAAGGACTAACACTTTAAAATATCTGTATGTATAACACATTTTAGTCACAGAATTCACCTTTACTATGCGGGAAACGAGTGTAGACCCAGATGAGAGGGCTCATAACGGAGTCCTCTCACCAGAGTCTGCAGTTTGTCATGTTACACTTTTGTTAAGAAAATCCTTAAATTTTCAACGTAAGATTGACCTTTTTGAATTTCGTAATAGACCTGTTTGGAGTTTGGAATAGTCTGGTAGGGGATAAAAACATGACTAACTTACGCCAATATTCAAATTTGCAGATTCAGAACCTGAGTCTCAAATTTAGACTCAGAATGTTGGTGAAAATTAGCGCAGATGAGACACCAAGCAATTTGATGGCTCATTAGGATCCAATTCTTAAAAAAGTCTGGTTCCATACTTATAAAACGTTTAAGGTGAGTCTGATCTGAGTTCGTTCTAATGTTTTTGATTGGTCAGATTTGAGCCTTTGGCTCAAATCTGACCAATCAAAAGCTTGAGAACAAAAAAATCTTGAAAGGATAGGAAGTGATAACATTGTTCCAGACCAAAACTCTGAATAAAACTAAGTTGGCTGTTTTTAACAAACTTTTACCATTTTGCTATAACTTCGGATCCACGAGTGCTAGGCAATTCACCTTTGGGATTCAGATAGCTTTGGTCAGGACCTTATGGATGACATAAAGATACCTGAAATCAGGTCAAGCTCACTATTTTGAAACATTGGTTGTCATTAAAATGTTGTTATAACTTCTGAACTACATGGGCTAGACAATTTATATTTGGTATGCAGATAGATTGGGTGAAGGCCTTTCAGTTGATACAAGGATACATGTAATTGGGTCAAGGTCAACACACAAAAATCAGCTTTAATGCGGTTGGCCTGACCTAGATTTTCAATTTCGTTTTGTTTTATATTGAAATTCATATCAGCAAACAGTGTGGACTCTGATCAGACGCCGCATTATACGGCGTCTGATCAGAATCTACACTGTTTGCCTAGGTCCCATATAGGGGATCGTGGGAGAAAATGGGTTAAAACAAATGAAGTGAGAATACAGTGTTCCAGACCAAAACAAAAACCAAAATTAAGTTTTAAAGCAGGGTAGGGGTTAATCCCTTTACCGGATATAAACACCTTTCAATGCCTTTGCGAGTAGAGTAGATTCAGATCAGACGGCTCCTTATTGAATTGTCTGGTATGGCCGTATATTGTATGGCTAACAATTCCTTTATTTATGCACCAATATGAAAATACAGTAAAATTGATATTAGTGAGTATAGTGAAAAGAGCTAAAATGAAGTTCAGTTCTTTTTAAGATTGGCGATAATTTACATATATTTATATCACTCAACATTTTATTTACAGAATTGCAAAGGAGATGGATAAAGCAAAGTTCGCAAAAGGAAACCTGGCATGTCAGTCTGTAAGGACGTTCAGACCAAATGCGCCAAAACAAAACTAGAGACAGCCATGACGGCCCTTAAACGTCACGTAAACAGTTGACAACGTCACGTGACCGTAACATAAAATGGATGATTTTTATATTTTTGATTTGATGTTCAATTCTATGTGTAACAATCAAAACTAAAAGTATAAAACTGTTCTCCCCCCTTCCACCCCCAAAAAATTTGTAATAATCTTCACGTTGTTCCTGCTGATTTTATTTTGTAATTTTGGGGTAAAGAGGCTTTGTATATAAATCTCTTTTTGTTATACTGTTTATTCAATATATAACTGAATAAATATATTTTATATTAATTTGCATTTATGTTTTTACTCGGTACCATTATAAAAGGCTTGGATGTAAATCGAGGAAGTAGCAGAAATAATAAATCAAAAGATGGAATGAAATAGAGCATAATCAACTGTGTGGTTGATTGTAAAAACACAATGGTTGTTATTCGAGTGAAAACAAGCTACATATTTTTAATATCAACTTAAAGTGAAATTTATTCTCCTGTTTATTATATACATATTGATGAAAAAGTTATTTTCTTAGAAAAAATAATGATACTGTCACCGGAAGTGAAATCATCACTATGGTGACGATTCCTAATTTCACAATTAAATATATGTAAAGCATTGATAGGTATGTAAGACTCAAATCGAGGGCCGGTCCAAGAGCGAGGGCCAATCCGAAAATCGTGGGCCGATCCAAAATCGAGGGACGTTTGCTCCCAAATCGTGGGCCGATTTATAACCCACAAAAAAATCATACCTGGCAAAATAAACAGATTAAAAATTTGAAATAGATCTAAATGTCCACGGCTAAGTAAAGGCGTTCAGTGCTCATTAAAAATTGCAAATATTTCTAAACATTTAAAAATGTAGATCCATATAGACTGTCGGAGTTACAGAAAAAAATGTCCAAAGTCACTCCAAACGATGTAATTGTATAATTGCTGGATCAAAAGAATGTAATCAAGAACAATCTAGTTACTGTCATGATTTAGGTTTGCACAAAACAGGTCATGTTATAGGCCATTTGAACATACAAGGGTTAAGAACAAAATTTGATGAGCTCCAAGTACTATTAAGGTCTAACAAAATAGATATATTTGGTGTTACAGAGACGGAACTTAGTGATATCCATCAAACACTGTAAATGGTTATCAAACACCTTTTAGAAAAGATCGATTAAGTAACAATGATGGAGGACTTTTATTATATGTACGAGATAATATAATTTGCCCGCGAAGGATTGATCTAGAAGATGTAGACATAGAGCAGATTTGGATAGAAATTAAAAACCCTAATTCTAAACCATTTCTAATATGTATATTATACAGGCATCTAAGTGCTGCCAATTTTTGGAATACTTCGTTTGAAACAAATATTGAAAAGCGCAACTCGAAACTAAAGAAAGTATAATTCTTGGGGACTTTAATAAAGATTTGAGAACTGATAGATCAAAAGGAGAATGGCTAAGTTTTACATCATCACTAGGTTTGTCACAATTAATTATAGAATCAACTCGTGTATGCAATACCTCAGACATTAATTGATCACATTTACTCTGACAATTCTCAAAATGTAATCTGGACATTTGTTCCAAAACTAAGTCTCAGTGATCACTACCCCATATTTTGCTCCCGAAAAATAAACCATAATCATAAAAATTCAAATCATCACTATATTGAACATAGGTCTTTTAATAATTTTAATGAGAATGCATTTTTTAAAGATTTAAAAAGTTTAAAATTTGATGGCATTATGCAAACATCAGATGCCAACGAAACATTATCTATGTTTATGGATTTATTCTCATCTATAATTTATAAGCACGTTCCTTTAGGCCAGCATAGGGTAAACGAGCTAAACAGCCATAATGGTTAAATGGAGAAATATTAGATGCAATGAAGGAAAGAGATAAATTAAAATAAGAAATGACGAAACTAACTATAAGATTTTCAGAAATAAAGTGTCCAGTTTAATTCAAAAATGCTAAGAAAGCATCATATGAAAAGAAAATAACTGAAGGACAAAATGGCCGGTCCTCTATCTGGAAAGTATTCAAAGAATTTAAGTCTCCAAATCAGGACAAGCGCTCCATAAATAGTCTCACAATAGATGGACAAGATATTACAGAGCCTGTAGTGATTTAATATCAAATGCATTTAATTCTTTCTTTACAAATATTGCCGATAAAATCAAAGAGCATATTCCGTCATCAGACTTTGTTAAAATAAATGTTAATGACAGAGTTCCAGACCCAATGTACTTCAATATTCCATTCGTTAGTAAAGAAAAAGTAAGAAAATGCTATTAAGCCTGGATGTATCGAAATCTACTGGGCTTGATGATATTGATTTTTTAAGATTTTTAAAACTGTCAGCGACAGTTATTTACTCCATTATTCATCACATACTTAACTTAAGTATTTCACAAAGCATATTTCCTGATAAATGGAAGTCTGCAAAAGAGGCATATACATGAGTTTCATGTCTTATCTCAACCATTATAATCTTATTATAAAAACTCATAGTGGATTGAGGAAAACACATAGTCGTGAAACGGCTCTTGTTCATATTATAGACAAATGGTTGAAAGCGATAAACGACGGATACATTGTTGGGTAGTTATGGTAGATTTTAAAAAAGCATTTGATCTTGTATATCACCGTCTTTTCTTACATCTCATTTCATTCGATGGCTTAAATCACACAATTGATGTTATCCATTGCCTGTATTTACATTCAATCTCAATCTATGCTGTTTTATCATTTAACATTTTCGTGTTTAATATTCACTCAAAAACGACTGAGATCTAGCACTTAGTAAGTTCTAGCACATACCATGTTCACACATTGTTGTGCAGTTATGTATTTTATAATTAGAGCTTGTTATTGTACATGTTTGTTCTTTAAGAATTCAGCATACTCAGACCAAACCCTTTTTGAATTATTCTTACTCTAATGGAATATCTAAAGATCAGTCTCAAAAGGACCATTTGGACTAGTCCATTTTAATATTGCTGATAAAAAGTTTTGAACCCAGCATAAATGTAAACAACTGGTTAGCATTGTCATTAGTTATTAACAATGAGCAATACAAAGTAAATCCAAAGCACGCATCTGTATCTGCAATGTTTAAAATAATCTTAAAAAACAAATATCAACAATAATTTAATACTGCTAATTACAGTGAAGTCAAATTTTCGAAATCTATATAGATTTGAAAAGACTGTTGTTCAAAATCATTCCTATTTTGAGGACAAAGTTTCTTCTATTGTAATTCAGTGTAAAACAACCAGTGTAACAATGATGATTTACAAACAAACAGAACAATTCCATGTCAGAAAAACTCTGCAGGAGTTTCTGAGTTTGTCCTGTTTGAAATGAGTGAACAATATTTTTATACTTTCCATAGCATATACATTGTACATACAGTTTTGTGTTGATACACCAGTTTTGTGAATATGTTTTCTGATATCCATCACTATGAAATTTCCATGTGTTATAGGAGTACAGACTATGTACAGAGTATTACGTGAGGCTAAGAAGTGAGTGATCCCAGATTGGACAATTTCTGAGGAAGTTTCTTTTTTTGGTATACACAATTATAATGCCATATTTAACTTATTCAAAGTAGTATTCGCATTCGGTTTGTTTTAATCGATTAAAATGAACATTATATGGCTGCTATCTCCTGTCTTTTAAACTCCAGATATTCTTATTATATTTCTGTTTGTTAAATAGTTTGTATGAAATGATTTTGTTAGAGGGCCCTGGGGTAGATTAGTCTGTTGACTAACCGGGTAACCCTCTTTAAATAAAGTCTTTCATTCATTTCATTCATTCAAATAATGGTGGCGACGAAATGATACGACGTTAAAACGGACGACGTGCGTAAATGACGTCAATCTTTTTCAACCGTAGACGTCGTAGTGAAACTAGATCTACTGTCAGTTAATAACGGTGGAGCGTACCATTTTCCAACAGGGACGACAGGTTATAACTAATTGAAAACGTGAACAATGTAACAGATCTTGGTAATTTTTGATACTTGTGGTGTATATAATGTCATATTGCAGCCATATTATATTTTATTCAGTACCTATGAGAAAATAAAAGCCAAATGAATGCAACTTCCCAGTGTTCGAATTTATCGTATACCAGTTTGAAAACACCAAATAACTGCAATATGACGTTAAAAGGAGAAATATTAATACACACCTGCACGGCTATTTTCAAATTTTCGATTATCGTTCTTTCAGATCTAACACTATTTTTGATATTTTATAAAACTCAGCTAAAAAGGAATGCTGCGTTCAATAGTTAAAATTAGAATAACACCTGAAGTAAAACATTGTATTATATTTATTAAAATATTTTAAACAGGAGCTGAAACAGGGAGCATCAGTTTATACCTATGATAAAAATGCTCATTTTTATTTTGAAGAGTTTCAAATGCTTTACACTTGAATTTGCGGACAGCGTATCGAATTTTGCATCCATCAGAGGAAAATGCAAAGAAGATTGCCAAAAATGCATCTAAACTGGACTCATTTGCCATTGGCGTGATGCGAAGAATTGTCAAACATTTTTATAAAAATGGTGGATGCAGGCTATCCGGTTTCTACCACCAGGTTGTGGTGGACACTGAAGAAGGAAAGGTACCCCCACTACAGGAAAAATGGCAGACGCTTAAAATCAAAAAGTTTCTCTTGAGCAGAGTGTGATTTGTGTGAGTGCTGGGCACATTCGGAGTGTTGGGCACATTCGGAGTGTTCGTTAGGAAGGAAGTTTGATTTGAAAGAAATAAAGTCTAAATGTTTCTCATGTTAGCTTTGTGAGTGTATTGAAGTGAACGCTGTATATCTGGAGAGAGAGGAGAGGGAAGATTCATCGTAGTTTATTATGTTTTATTTTGTTTCATATGCTTATTGTTTATATTTACTGCAGAAGTTATATATCATTTTTTAAAAATGCTTTCTTACAAAGAATAATCGATCTGAATAAATAATATCATATATGATCGATATTCACGATGTTTGAATTAGCAAGCATTTATAGTTTCTATTGTTTTCATTACAACCATTTCCCCAATATATGGATTGATTCCGTTCATTATAAGTTATGATAGCTCTACAGGTATAGTCGTCGAGTTATGTACAGTCAAATCTGTATATCGAAACAGATTAACAATTTCGCTATTAAATATGTTTAGTGTGCCAGATTCAAATTCGAATTAGAGGGATCTAGATCTTCTATCTAGTATCCCCGTATTACGTTTCAACTGACGTTAGTCCTGTGACATATCAAATTACTCTGTGTCGCATCGTGATCCAAACTGTCTGCAAAATGTTATCATGGAATCGCAGAGATAAATAGAGAATACTTAGTTCCTAGCTTTGAATGAAAAAATGTTATCTGGCAAGGCGGATAAATATATCAGGTGAGCCGAAGGCGAACCTGATATATTCAGAAGCCGAGCATGATAACATTTCTCATTTAAAGTTAGGAACTAAATATTCTATTTATCCTTGTCACGACAGCAAAATATAATTATTTTGTACCGAATGTACCACAAAAGGCACCGCAAAGTATACCCGACTCTACTGGCTCTAGACTGTTGATGACGTCTCTATAAAGGCGTTATTACGTGACTGGAATTCCAAAAAGTCACATTGCTTTAAAAAAAATATGCTCAAAACAAAACCGTTGCCCCGGTTGGTTATGTGAGAAAACTAACCTGTCACTTGACGATATCTAGACGATTTATGATTCTTGATGTGGATTTATCTAAACATGGTAATTTCGCGACAAACAACTAGATCTAGTCTAGATCTAGATCTACTAGATCTAGTCTAGGCCTAAGAATATAAGTTTGGGAGAATGAAGTGAAAGAATTAGATCTGTTTAGTTTAATGGTAATCGATTGAAATCAACAAATTCGCTTTGTTAAACTTTTTTTATTCAGTAGTACTCCGTAGACGTAAATTTTGTATGATTTCACGAATTAAGCGTCTCGGTAAAAAAAGCAGTTTCGGCTACAGGTTGTGTGACCAACTGACATAATAACAAAAAGTTTATCAGGCACCTTGTTATCCGTCAGGAAAATAGGCATGTGACAGGGTAAAACTTATAAAGGAGTTCTAAACGTAAATAAAGCTAATTACCACTTGAAATACCCAAACATATTTATGGACTTACTAGCAAAACATGACATAATTTCCGTCATTATTGGGTGTAAAACTACGTCATACTAAACGTTTATTTGAAAAAAAATTGTTGACGGGTTTATTCTTCCACAATTTATTTATTTCAATAAAACAGAATCAAATTTAATGCACTGTGTATAGAATTCAATGACAGTGTTTGAAAGTTTTAAGCAACATACTCACTTAGCCTAATAGAGAATATTTGGTTCCTAGCTTTGAATGAGAAATGTTATCTGGCAAGGCGGATGAATATATCAGGTGAGCCCCATATTCAGCAGACCTGGCCATACAGGAAATTGATAAAAGGGCTGGACAAAGTACATGAAATCAAATCTCAGAAAAATACGAATTCCAGAGGCATTCGCACGGTACATGACAAAGAAACCCAGGATATTCCTCGGGACAAACGATGAGGCCCTACTGACCATGATAGAGGAAACTGAAGGAGCAACAGGAGGAGGGAAAATAACACAGGCAAATAAACCAGTGCTCTATAAACATATACATACACTCTTACATTTGATGCTGAAATATAAAACAACAGAACGATTCAATCTCATACAAAAAAGCCAGAAATGTGAACAAGACCGTCAGGCTCTACAAGATATGACAAGAAATCAGAATTGGACTAGGGCATACAAGAGCGCCCAGCAGGAATAGGATGAGATTCGGATGACCGACAACAGGTCCTATTTCAACATCTTCATGAGCCTCACTGAACCGGAGGACGGAAAAATCCTCACACAAGAACAAACCCAGCACTACTTTACCAGCTGGTGCGAGGAACAGGCAATAAACCCAGGAGTGTTAATGTTACAACTATATTGTCTGTTCAAAAACACGACAAATAAGAAGAACAATTTGTACCTGCAAGGCCACAGTAATGCTGGAAAAAACTTACCTACTACTTGGATTGGTCCCACACCCATACCTCTATGGGTCACACGTCACGAGCAAAGAATTCCCTTTCAGTGAGTGTATCTATAAACCGTTAATACAAATAGAACGAATAGACCCTCACAGCCCCGCAAGAAGCTGAGCACTACAAGAATGTGCTTGGCGGTGAACCGACATACGTAAATATCAAAAACAGACCAGCCCAGTTGATGACACGCAAACCAGTCATCATAACCAGCAACGAGCTAATATGGAGATTCATCTTGAATGAGAAAGAACCCCTTAAGAACAGAATGTTTACATACTTAATCCTAAGACAATCGGCAGTAGCCAGGCAATTCAGCCAGATTGGAAAACCCAACTACCGCTACTTCCAAAAGTACATGGGATACATAGAGCAGGTCTTACATAGAGCCAACATACCAGAGGACGATGACCTGCATACAAAACCATTCATGTTTGAACACGATGACGGACTAGAACCAAGCCATGAGGACGATGAAGACAGAGCCATGGAACAGGAGGAGACCAAACCCCTGTTAAGACTCGAAGAAAGTTTTGTGATTATAAATAGTGACTCAGGCCGATTTAACTCTTCCTTAAGACTTCGAGAGGTTATCTTCCGCTTCCGGTATAAATGTAATTAAAATGTCAGTGTAGTTAAAAAAATCACAGATTATCACGAAACAGATAGATATTGGACATATAGTTTGGAAGACATTCATTGGAAACATGACTTTTTGAAGCGGTAATTATATCTGTTTGCTATTTCACGGTTTTAAGTTAGAAAGAACGTTTGAAAAAATTGCTGTGTCGGGGATAGTGGGTGGGGTAGAAAACTAGAGGATAGAGGTGACCAAAAGGGCACGTCAAAATTTCTCCGTCACGCTTGAGTGACTTTACTTTACTTTGTGCAAGCGTAGAGAACAGGTGGCTGTGTAGCGGTTTTACATATACTGGTCTGCACGCATTGTATTGCGGGATGACAAATATGAGCGCTAATCCGAACTCGAACAAAAGAGCGCATTCCTCGGCCATCAGCGAGTTTGATTCTAGCACGAGCGCACTTGATCAGAGCGTATTTAACGGGAACCCAGACACTCTCGTTAAGAGAGGGAAGAAGAAGAGAATAGAAGAGCAGAAACAGAGCACGATGGACGCATTCGTGTGCAGCGTGCAAAATGGGGGTGACTCTGGAGCAGATACGCAAAGTTCTGTCGAAAGGAAAATTGACGAGATAAATGAGAAACTGTCTCAAATGCTGACGAAAAACGATGGAATTTTTATCAGAGACATAGTTAAAAGTACAAAAATGAGTCATGCAGGAAATACCACATACAGAACAAACACTCGCCCGAACAGCAACACAAGGAAACAGCAAATGTACATGGGTAGAAAAAACAACAAGAGACGCACAAAGACAAAACAAACATACAATAGGAGGAAGATGGAAGTACCGCCTTGGAACGGTCAGTGACAAAAGTCACCGGGGGTTTAAACCGGTTTATGGGCGCCCAACCTCACCCTTATTCCATCCCCATCCTAAAAGACAAACAGTGTAAATAAACGTATCCCCTCTCCGACTAATCTACAACAACCGCGACAGCAAATACAGTGGTAAAGTGCATGTATAACAAAAAAACATTTAATTGAACATACTGTATCCACCTATCGCTAGTGTACTCAATGATTGAGCTGCAAACAGAGTAACTGTAGAAAAGTAATAAAGGGTACGACAAAAATGAAATAGTACAGATATCCGACGTTCTCCTTCCATTTCTGGATTTAAGAGGTCGCCTTCATAGAGTACTAAACATTTCTTGTCGGCGTACATGCAAAGAGGCCAGCGTGATTGCCAACTGTAAAAGGGTTCACAACCAAACATGCAGTATGTTGTAATAATACAGGATCATATCCCTTTTTAATGAATTGTTTTATATATTTGATGAACAAAGTGAGAAAATGGGTATGTCCAATAATTCTACGAAGTTTGTAAATCACATCACCATAAAATTCAGGATGTGAAATACCGTGTCGCAAAAGTACCTTGAGATTACATTTGTACTTGCCAATAAGCGAGAGATTTCGATAGTAAAATTTAGAGAAAGTTTTTCTTAGTTTATGGTATCTATATCCTTGTTTAAGCAGTTTTTCAGTTAAAATGAGATTTCGACTGTTAAAATCGTCAATAGATGAACAAGCTCTAGCAAAACGAATAAGTTGAGATATATAAACCCCGTAAGATGGAGCACGGGGAACATCCCCGTCAAGATGAGGAAAGTTTACAATATTAAAATCAAAATCATCTCTTTTGTCATATATTTTAGAAGAAATCATTCCATTATTAATTTTAAGGTCTAGGTCAAGAAACGCTGCATAATTGCAGATATCGACAAGTATCATTGAAGGCTTTTATAACATCTTCTTGTGATTGAGGATTCAAACTCAACATGAAATCTCTCTCATAGCAGTACAAAAACAAATCTGCGACAAGTGGTGCACAATTCGTACCCATGGGAATACCAATGTATTTAAGTCAACGATTGACGAAATTAAAGACCAGATTCTGACGTCAGTGACTCGAAGGATCGAAATTCTCGAGGGCGAAGTCCATGGTAGGTGTGTGGAGTCAGATAAGTATAGAAAGGAGCTGCAGGAAAAAGAAGAGGAAATCAGTACTCTTAAAGAACAGAACAGGCAGCTAGAGGAAAGCGTAGACACTGAGAAAAAGGCCAGAGAGAAATGTGTAAACGACCTTGAACAATATGGTCGTATAAACAGTGTAAGGATCAGTGGTATTCCTCATGACGAACATAAACAGCCGTCAGAGAGATAGTTGTGAGAACACTGAATGAAAAGACAGACATGTGCCTTAAATCCGATGACATAGACATTGCCCACAGACTTAGTCGGTGGGCGAGAGGGAAGAACCGGTCCGTTATTGTGAAATTTGTGAAGAGACAGGCCAAGATTAACTTAATGAAACGCGCGAAACACTTGAAGAGCAAGAAGAGCAAGAATATATTTGTGAACGAAGACTTAACGCGGCAAAACCAACACGTCTTAGCTTCACTGAGATTAAAAGACCCGAAAAACGTTAAAAATGTTGGTTTTTAGAAGGCAAGCTTTTGTTTAAAGACAATGAGAAACCGACTGAAATAAAGTTCCAGGACTTTGACACATGGCTGACGAAACCGTGGCCTAAAAAGTTGGGGGTGAGGAAAGCCCTGCTGATACTCGTTAACCGTTTACTTGTAAGAAGTGGTCATGTGTTAACTGTATTGTCATGGTGTTATATGAGTATATTACTTCTTAAAGATGCGGAAACTGTTAGGTAATATTTGTATTGACTCCTAGGCAATAGGTTCGTTAGCGAACACATTAGACGCTAAGCAGACAGTCTCTCATGTAGCTGTCTGATATGAGTCTATTCTGTTTGCTTGAAGGGGGTACATGTACAAGTATTAGGTAAAGTGTGTTTCTGAGTTTATGCCCAGAAATACGTTGTTTCATATAGGCACTTTATGCGTATTTTATATTTGGGAGTGCTTTAGCCTTTTGCAAACTACATTTCGTGATCTAAGCTGTAATTAGAATGTCTACCCAAATGCAGCCAGTGTGTAATTCAGTTTGGATCCTGATGAGATGTCGAGTAAATTGACGTACCATCTAGATCCGAACTGCCTGCATAGGTAATGACTCATCCGACCGCAGTAGGCAAAGGGTTGAAAGGCTATTTTCACAACATGGTTTGTTCTGAGACTTGTTTAATCCTTCCATTGTTCTGTAGGTATTTCATTACTTACTGAAATTCGGTTATTATAGCCGTTTTAGAAACTGAACGAAAGGATCTTCAAAGTCCGTTTGCAAAGAGAGCAGACCCCGATTAGACGGCTCGTAAAGGTTCCCTCTGGTCTGGGTCGGCTCTGTTTGCAAATGCGTGAAAACACGTTTGTATGAAGGAAAAGGTTGTTCGCTTTCTCTGATACGAGTCTCCACTGTTTTAAATATTAGATTCGATGTATGTATACCTATAACTGAAATAGCCTATATATTATACGTAACATGTGTAGTAAAACCTCTCTGAGACAATCGGTCAATAGAGATCTGGTCTTGCGTTCAACTCGTTCCCTGTTTAATATTCATGAGATGAACGACATTGTCATGAGTATTAATGTGCTGAGCTGTTTTAAAGCAATGTTAATAAAGAAATCTTTACTGTGGCAGAGAGTATAGAATCAGATCTGTATTGTACCGGAAGCAAACGGAGTAGACCCTGATCAGACCACTCCTATATGAACCATCTGATCCGGGTCTACATTGTTTGCTTGCAAACTCGTGGAAATAGTTTAGTTAAGCGGGCAGGACGCAGATTAAGTAGTTGCGGATCCATTCATTTTCGCCGCACTTTATACACTGAAGTAACTGAGATTGTTTTCTTATCTGTATTGTATTATATTATGTTACTGTCAGATTGTATAAGTGTAGTGTTTGAAATAGCTGGGTGGCATCTGTTTTTGTAATGTGCGGGCATTTAGTCTTTTTAGATCCGTGAAATTTCGTTTACGGAATAGAAATGTCTGTGACGCGGGCAAAGGAAACGTGTGTGTATGTGTATATGTATGAATAAGTGTGTGCGTGTATATCTAGAAATGGTGTTTGTTTATTTTGTGTTACCGGAGCCTCTGCTTCATTCAACGCGCGATGAAGCTCAGGAATGCATGTGAAAACAAGACACTCTCATTATATACCGGTAACACAAAAGTTACAGTAGTTCATTTACGAATTAAAAATTGTTAGTCAAAACCTTCATTACTTTCGTTGTTCGTTTCTTTAATGAAGGTTAAGATCATTTCCGCGATTTCTAAAACTCAGAGAATGAAAGACAGACAGACAAACATATAGACAGAGGCACAGACCGACATACATAGTACACTGTCATTAACAGTGTTAAGTAAAAAATATACGGAACCTGTTCATAATCCTTATTTTCATAACTCCTTGTATTTACATTGTATAGTAAAATAGCATACATTGTGTATATGTAATAGTTATAATATGTAAACAACGTTATATTAGTCTACTAAAGGATAGTGTATAAGAATAGACAGCTTGTGAATTATATAAGTATACATGCATGCATACATACATGCATACATACATACGTAGGTACATACGTGCATACGTGTGTGTGTGTGCACGCGTTTGTGCGTACGTACGTTGTACGTGCGTGCGTGTGGGCGCACAGCACGGGTGTCAGGCGATTTGAATCCTCACGAGACGTCTTTTTACTTGGCGCCTCGTCTTGATTAGAACTTAGGACAAAATATATGGTCTTAAGTGTTGTAAGATATACGAGATATTTAGAAGATAAATTTCGAATCTGCTTTCTTGATAGTTTGATATTGTAGAATATGCATTTTTTATTTCTTAAAGGTAGGTATTGATGTACTCGCAGCGTATTTAGTGAAGGATTGTTTCGTGGTGAAGAACATACTAATATTTAACTTGCTGCTCAAATTTTATTATGTATACAGAAAAGCCAACTGCGTCAATCTTGGACTTGTATAGAGTTATTTCTAGTAGGAAATCATATAGTACAACATGTTTTATCCAGATGAAATACTGAGCACATTGACGTCTGGATCAAATATATCGTACTTCGGTTAGTTACGGGTTCGCCTGCAGATGGCTCAGGGTAAATGAAAACGTGGGCGATATTTTTGTGCAGCAGTGAGCTATATTGTGACACTTAATTGATAATATTTGTACGGGTTATTATACAGAGCAAAGGTTACAAATTCAACCAATGATGATTTTGAACAATACTTTAATAACAGGATCTCGTTTGACTAGGGTTGTCTGGGCAACCGTATTGTTTTTACCAATAGTTGGCCTCAACGACTCGGATGTTTGAGTCACAAGTAGTGATTACCAAGAATGTCATACATATTGAATTTTTAAATGGTAATCTGTATATTTGATTGCATGTGTTTTCATTGATGTTATAGTTTTGCTTTTGTTGTAATATCTGTTGGCCATTTTGCTGAAAGGTATGTACTTCTTGATTTTTTGCACACAATGCTACTGAATACATGTCTTTCAGTATTACAAAATGAATGATTTAAAAATTTTGTCCATGAACTGCAGAGGTATCCGCACAAAAAAGAAAAGACTGAATGTTTTTAAACACCTTAAAGATCTAAATTACCATATTTACTGCCTCTAAGATACACATTTTACACCAGAAATATACAAAATAATTTACTCAGAATGGGGTTCCGATGTATTGTAGTTCAAACAGTAGGGGAGTAGCTATATTGTTTCATAGAATTGAATATAAAGTACACAAACTTGTATCTGATTCTGAAGGCAATTATGTGGTACTGAATCTGTCAATAGCTTATCAACGCCTAACACTTGTATCTCTTTACGGCCCGAATACTGACCGACTATGTTTTTTCAACAACATTTTTGATATAATAGATGATAATTATAGGAAACACATCTTACGCTATATGTGGTGACTTTAATTTAGTTATGGACCCGAAAATGGACTATTACAATTATAAAAATCTTAATAATAAAAAAGCACGGGAAACCTTGCTACTCCATATATCAAACAGGCAACTTATTGATACATTTCGAGAATACTTTCCTGAAAAAAACTTTATACATGGAGAAAACACAAACCAGTATAGCAAGCAAGATTGGACTTGTTTCTGGTGTCTCCTCCCCCCCTTTCAATTAATACATCAAAAGCACCAATAGAACACAGCTGTCAATCAGATTATTCAATAATACAAACCACATTTCAATTTAATGATTTCCAACTCAGGTCAGGTTTATGGAAACATATTAACTCTCTTATAAGACTATATAGATACGATTAACGCGAAAATAATAAATCAATACGCTCTACCTATTTATGACAAGGAGAATATTAGAAATATACCGAAAATGAAATACAATCTGTTATAATTGGTCAACTTTTCTTCGATACGTTAATGATGGAGATTAGAGGAAAATCTATATCATTTGCCTCCTTCAAGAAAACAACAAAGTAAAAAAATAGAGGACGAACTACAATACAAAATTAAAGAAATAGAACAAAACCTAACCGATGAGAAATCACCATAATTTATCGAACCAACTTAAACATTTACACAATGAGAAATTGAAAGCTTTTATTATTAGGTCAAAGGTTAAATGGGCAATTGACGGAGAGAAACCTACTGAATATTTATGTGGATTAGAGAAAATAAATAGTGATACAAAAACAACACACAAGATAATTAAAGAAGATGGCTCAGAAATTATAAAACAACAACATATTTTAAGTGAAGTGAAATATTTTTACGAGTCATTATACAGAGCAAAGGTTACAAATTCAACCAATGATGATTTTGAACAATACTTTAATAACATCAATATACGTAAACTAACAGACTCAGAAACAAACAATATAGAAGGAAATATAACCTTAACAGACACGACAGCAGTCCTAAAACATGAAAAATAATCGAAGTCCAGGAACTTCAGGATTCGGTGCTGATTTTTACAAAGTTTTTTTTAATAAAATTGGTGTTTTTGTTGTTAGATCTTTAAACGAGGCTTTCCATTCGGAAAAACTAGCATGTACCCAAACGCAAGATCTCATAACATGTATTCCCAAGGGAGAAAAATCAAGACATTACCTTAAAAATTGGAGACCTATTACTTTACTAAATACAGTGTACAAAATTGGGCAGGGTGCATAGCAAATCGAATAAAACCTTTACTTACAAAATTAATACACACAGACCAAACAGGATTTCTTCGTGGACGATACGTAGGGGAGAATACAATACTTATATATGATATAATGCAATACATCATGTATACAGAAGAAAATGAACTTCCAGGAATGCTACTTTTAATAGACTTCGAAAAGGCCTTTGATTCACTATCATGAACTTTTGTTAATAACACTTTGAAGTACTTTAATTTTGGGAGTTCAATACAAAAATGGTAGCTTTGAATCGAAAGCTAGATTTATATCTGAATTAAATTGGATCAAAAAATTGCAAACACCTTTTCCTTTAGGACTGAATGATAATATTTACCAGACTGGAAATATTTCAAAAGAACCAGATATAGATATTTTTTCAATTTTTTCTATTAGAAAACGCAAATCTCGATCGCATGGCATTCGCAAAAATGGTAATATTAAACGAAAATCTCGTTTGAAAATGACTCTTCTGGATCTACATACTTTACGCCTAACTTCGGGTAAACATGCCATGCTTTCTAGACTTTCCTCCTTATCTATATGTTCATTAAAAGAAATTGACGAGCAAGCCGATAAAATTATTTTTCGATCAGATCCTCTCATAGGAACGGCTAGTTTGATACAAAGCTTTACTCCACATGTTCTCAGACCGCACATCGACAAATTATCTGAACACCAACGATTCTTCTTGAAAATTCCTTTTATTAATTATTGACCTCCAAAGTATTTTTAGAGACAAAAATGTAATTGACACTATTCCTAAATACTTTAAAAATACAGAACCACCTATCATCTGCTACAAATATAACAAACCCATCAGAAATACAATTTTCAACTATAATAAAATTGTGGCCGACCTTAATATTAATGATAATATTCCTGATAATTGAGATTGCGCCACCTCAAAATTTTGCTATTCTCCGGCTGGTCATGTGATTACTGGTAATTTTGAGATAATTAAAGATAAACGTCTACGATCTCTTTTGAATAAAGGTCCCAAATATAGAATACCATCCTTGATAGATTTTAACTCTTGTCGAGTTCAGATTGCGGAGGCTTTACAAAATTTTAGTATTAAATGGTGTCGAAGAGAACATGTTGAGTCTAATGCCCTTTCTTGTTGGAAAAAAATAATTTTTGATATAATTGATAAACGCATTTCCTTTTACAGCTCTAATAAACACCTTCTTCCACCTAAACCTAGAACTTCATTTAGACATCTTAAAAAGGGTTTACAGGATTTCCATTCAAAATACGTTTTTGTTCCTGCTGATAAGGCATCAAATAATGTGATTATTATTTGACGATTACATTATATCGATGTCTTGAAGCAGGAAATTATTAATACCAAGTCATACATTTCAGTTACCACTGACGAAAAGACCATCATTTCAGACCATGTCAAAAAGTGTGAACAATTTGGAACCGATATTAAAATTACACAACATAAACTTCCTACTATGTATTGGTTACCAAAACTACATAAAAAAACATATAAAGCGCGTTTCATTGCAAATTCTAGTTCATGTACAACTACTAAATTGTCTATACTTTTGACTTCTTGTTTAACGAAGGTAAAGGAACATGTAAAATTTTACTGTGATAAGACTTATGAAAATTCTGGAATAAATCTCTTCTGGTCTATTAAGAACTCTTCAGAAGTCTTAAACAAACTTAAGAACGAAAGGTATCTTGCATCCACTGTAAGCACGTACGATTTTTCTACTCTGTACACAACTCTTCCTCATATTTTAATTAAGGATAAGCTTACTAACTTGATCCAGAAAGTATTTGCCCGAGGAAAAACATCATTCTTGGCATGTAATGCTGAAAAAGCTTTCTTTACTGACGAGCAAATGAAATATTACACCAATTGGACTTGCTCAGAAGTTTGCGAAGCACTAACCTTTCTTTTGGATAACATATTTGTACGTTATGGGAATGCTATATACCGTCAGGTAATTGGTATTCCCATGGGTACGAATTGTGCACCACTTGTCGCAGATTTGTTTATGTACTGCTATGAGAGAGATTTCATGTTGAGTTTGAATCCTCAATCACAAGAGGATGTTATAAAAGCCTTCAATGAAACTTGTCGATATTTGGATGATATTTTTAACTTAGATAACCCTTTCTTTAATGCTCTGATTCCTACAATTTATCCTAAAGAACTCAAATTGAATAAAGCTAACCCGTCCGACAATTATGCAGCGTTTCTTGACCTAGACCTTAAAATTAATAATGGAATGATTTCTTCTAAAATATATGACAAAAGAGATGATTTTGATTTTAATATTGTAAATTTTCCTCATCTTGACGGGGATGTTCCCCGTGCTCCATCTTACGGGGCTTATATATCTCAACTTATTCGTTTTGCTAGAGCTTGTTCATCTATTGACGATTTTAACAGTCGAAATCTCATTTTAACTGAAAAACCGCTTAAACAAGGATATAGATACCATAAACTAAGAAAAACTTTCTCTAAATTTTACTATCGAAATCTCTCGCTTATTGGCAAGTACAAATGTAATCTTAAGGTACTTTTGCGACACGGTATTTCACATCCTGAATTTTATAATGATGTGATTTACAAACTTCGTAAAATTATTGGACATACCCATTTTCTCACTTTCTTTATCAAATATATAAAAACAATTCATTAAAAAGGGATATGATCCTGTATTACTACAACATACTGCATGTTTGGTTGTGAACCCTTTTACAGTTGGCAATCACGCTGGCCTCTTTGCATGTACGCCGACAAGAAAGGTTTAGTACTCTATGAAGGCGACCTCTTAAATCCAGAAATGGAAGGAGAACGTCGGATATCTGTACTATTTCATTTTTGTCGTACCCTTTATTACTTTTCTACAGTTACTCTGTTTGCAGCTCAATCATTGAGTACACTAGCGATAGGTAGATACAGTATGTTCAATTAATTTTTTTTTGTTATACATGCACTTTACCACTGTATTTGCTGTCGCGGTTGTTGTAGATTAGTCGGAGAGGGGATACGTTTATTTACACTGTTTGTCTTTTAGGATGGGGATGGAATAAGGTTGAGGTTGGGCGCCCATAAACCGGTTTAAACCCCCGGTGACTTTTGTCGCTGACTGTTCCAAGGCGGAACTTCCATCTTCCTCCTATTGTATGTTTGTTTTGTCTTTGTGCGTCTCTTGTTGTTTTTTCTACCTATGTACATTTGCTGTTTCCTTGTGTTGCTGTTCGGGCGAGTGTTTGTTTTGTATGTGGTGTTTCCTGCATGACTCATTTTTGTACTTGTTTTATAAAGATGCAAAATCAGCAGTAACTCAATGCGGATACCTCTCAGACTTTTTCAAGATAGAACGTGGTTGCAGACAAGGCGATCCTTTGTCTTGTTACATCTTCATTTTGTGCACTGAATCCTATCAATTAAAATAAGATCAAATGAAAAAATCATAGGTATAAATATCAACCGAACAGAACATAAACTATCCCAATTTACTGACGATACAAGCTTTATTCTAGATGGATCTAAGGAGTCTTTAAATGAAACCCTTGATACACTTTCAATCTTCTCTGAATTTTCTGGACTTAACGTAAATTTTGATAAAACAAAAATAGTATGGATTGGCAGGAACAAATTTAGCTCCGACACAATTAAAACAAAATGGAAATTAATATGGAACCAACAACACTTCCAGATGTTTGATGTAAAATTTCATGTAGAGTTAGAAAATATGGTTGAAATTAACTTCGATACAAAGATATCTGAGATTGAAATGAGATTGAAAATACAATAAAAGATTGGAACAGACGAATACTTTCACCTATAGGCAAAATTGCTGTGATTAAAAGTCTTCTCGTGGCAAAACTAAATCATCTGTTTCAAGCCCTTCCAAATCCTTCTGAACAAATGTTAAATAAACTTAACAAAATATTTTAAAAATTTGTTTGGAACGGAAATGACAAAATCAAAAGATCAGTTTTATTACAAGAATAAGCACATGGAGGATTGAGAATGTTAAATCTGAACGCCTTTATAAATGCTTAAACCACGTGGATTAAAAAGTTAATTTCAAAAAATGGCGGCTGGTCAAAAATAATAAATTCCAAGATAGATTTGAACACATTACTTAATTCTGGAAAACACTATTGTGAAAATCTTTCTCAAACATGCAGTAATAAATTCTGGTCAGATACCCTTAAAGCCTTTTCAGAGCTGATTAGCCGTCATGAAATTGAGAAAAACGCAATCAAAGATATAACCAACATATCTTAATTGCAAATAAGAGAGTTTTTCTAAAAACATGGGTTAAAGCAGGAGTAAGCTGTATTGGAGATATTTTAGATTCCCAAAATACTTTTATGACCTTAACAGAATTTAATGAAAAATACAGTTTACAAACCAATCATTTAGCATATCGCGGTATGATGCTAGCATTAGGACATGCATTAAAAAAGCTTAAATATAAACACAAAAACGATATAAGAAAAATACAAAAAACTTTTATTCCTCCTTATCTTAAAATTCTGTATAAAAACGAAAAGGTGTCGAAATTAATGTATAAATGCCTGAACAAGAAGTCTGACCAACCCTCATGTAAGGACACTTGGAGTAGAAAAATACCTTCATGCACTAATTTTACTGGTAGCGATTGGAAGCAGATTTTTAGTTTACCATTTAATATTACAAATGATACTTTTATGCAGTGGTTTCAAGTGAGAATATTACACTGCATTTTAGGAACAAATTACTACGTATACACAATAAATTATACAGATAAAATAGAATGCACATTCTGTAACATGGAACCAGAAACAATAGAACATTTGTTTTGGTATTGTCCAGTCAGCCATAATAAGTAATATTCTGACATTCCCAAATAGTCATTTTGTTCCTCTAGATATTAAAACAATGATGTTTGGCTATATAGCAACCTGTGACATTGCAAAAAATTGTATACTTGCCTTCATTAAAATGTATATTTTTCAGTGCAAACACAAACGTTTCAGACCCACTTCAGATGGTCTTAGACGTCATATTGCATTTAAATACGATATCGTAAAGCAGGTTGCCTTAACAGAAAACAGAGAAAATGAGTTCAATAACAATTGGGAAAACATAATCAAATTGATTATATAGTTAATGAAATTGATTTTAAAAGTTAACATTTCATATCATTGATATATACCCTGTAATTCAACAATTTCCTTTTTTCATTTGACCAGTTAATAGGAATACAGATCTCATTTTTAAAGGTTCTGCAATGTAAAATATGATCTAACTCCCTACTCAATGAATATTTATGTCAGAAGTAATCTATATTCATGAATGCTAATTACATTAGATTTTATAATAGTGAGTGAACAAAGAAAGTGTGGTAATAACTGAAAGTGTACAACCATGTCTGAAGTTTATCATAAGCAAAAGGAGTAGACCCTGATCAAGACACTCACATAGAAACCGTCTGATCATGGCCTGCCCTGTATTTTACGAAGACGAAATTTTACTTATTTATGGAGGATAGAGATACAATAGTATGATATAGAAATGGAAAGAGCACTATGCTTGATATTTGTACGGTGTGGAGAGGGATGGATCCCCGACCCTTGGATTTCAATGACGGGGATAATAAACGAGGTCTCGTCATTATAGCAGGACCTGGAAAAAAGACGTCATCCTCGAAGCAGCTTGCACAAGATTTCAGTGACATTTTCGTTGACAAAGTGGACAAAATACGTGCAGTTTTTTCATGTGCAAGTAGGGCCCTCTAAGATCAAACCGTTCAGGCAATGTATCCAGTGCGCCGATTAACACTGCGATGCAGCATTCAAAAAACGTATTGGAAAAGTTTGTTACAGCTACAGTAGAAGACGTAGGACATATCATTAAGGCATCCCCTGTAAGTCCTGCGAACTGGATCCAATACCTACATGGCATTTAAAGTCATTCTTAGATTAATTCCTACCGATTTTGACAAATATTGTAAACTCCTCTTTAGACACTACCTACGTTCCAAAAAGTTTCAAACGGTCACATGTCAGACCACTTTTAAAGAAACCGGATCTGGATTCAAATGATCTTAAGAATGATAGGCCTATATCAAATCTGCCATTTGTCTCCAAAGTGTTAGAAAAAAAGGTCGACAAACGCATTGAGTCCCACCTGAACTCGAACAATCTACATTAGCACCATCAATTAGCATACTGAAAGTATCACTCAACAGAGATTGCTCTTCTGAAAGTTCAAAATGACATCCTTCAATCACTAGATAAAGATGAAACTACAGTTCTGGTGAAGCTTGACTTATCGTCAGCATTTGACACTATCAATCACGGAACATTGCTAAAGCGCCTAGAAAAAGACTTCGGAATCACTGGAAAACCCCTAGAGTGGATGACCTCCTATCTAAATGACCGCTATCAAATAATGTCAGTACATGGGGAGTTGTCCACCCCAGTTAATATGAAATTTAGCGTGCCACAGGGATCGGTCCTAGGACCAAAACACTTCATCATGTACACAAAACTTGTAGGCTCAATCTGCAGAAACCACGGGATAAAGCACCATTTTTACGACGATGACTCAGTTATACCTATTCTTTAAGCCCAAGGACATTTCCTGTCAACAAGAAGCTTTATCACGAGTTGAGAAATGTCTCAAAGAAATAGTCTCCTTGATACACCAGAACATGCTGAAGCTCAATACTGACAAAACTGAGGTCATCCTGTTTCATACGAAAAACACAGTTGTACCTGAAGACATTCATGTGCAAGTAGGGCCCTCTAAGATCAAACCGTTTTTGTGTATAAAGAATCTCGGTGCATGACTCGAATTACTAATGGATATGGCATCACACATCAGTTCGGTGTGTAGGTCTAGTTATGCACAGCTCCGATGAATAGGTCATATAAGAAAGTACCTCACACCTGATGCTACCAAGACTTTGGTGAACTCTTTGGTAACATCGAAAATAGACTACTGCAACTCATTACTGCATGGAATTTCAAAAAACACACTGCGAAAACTTAAAAATGAGTTCAAACCACAGCCCGCATCATAACCAGGACTCCTTGATATGATCATATCACTCTGGTTGGTTTTGAGAGAACTTCACTGGCTTCCGGTTCAACATCGCATTGAATTCAAAATTCTGACACTTACGTATAAAGTCATGCACAATGAATCTGCTTACTACATTGTCGACATGCTTGACGTGTACCGGCCCCGCAGAGAATTCAGGTCAGCAAGTAGTTCCTTGTCGTTGGTTGTACCAAAAAGTCATAAGGTAAAATACGATGAGAGAAGTTTCATGCATGCAGCTTCGAAACCCTGGAATGCTCTGCCATCAGGCATTAGAGATGCAAGCTCACTGGCATGTTTCAAAAGATCTCTGAACACATATTTCTTCAACATATATTATTAGGACAGTTTAGGAAAAGTAGCTTATTGACAATACATCATTTATCAAACCTTACGACTCCTTTGCCATTGCA